>JAOXNR010054893.1:0-38543 GCA_028571225.1 Parsonsia alboflavescens | reverse complement strand
AATGGATCTGTTTGCTTCAGAAAAAATTGCCTTCCGGTTTGGTATGTTCCTATTACTTACTTCCTTGCGTTTTCTTGGGGGTGTTTCCTCTTCTCCGCAAGAGGCAGCCGCTCTTTTCAATTGGAAAGCCAGTTTGGCAAATCAAAACAATCCCCTCCTCTCTTCCTGGAACCTTCGATCCCTCAATGGCAACAATTCTACTAAAACAACTGGAACCAGCCCATGTACATGGTTTGGTGTTTCACTCAAAATAGGTGGATGTTTTCAGGGGTTGAACCTAAACGATTCTAATATTCATGGCATGCTCCACAAATTTCCCTTTTCATACCTTCCAAATCTTGAATATCTGGATTTGGGTATTGCCGTCATAGGTAATCTCACCAAATTATCTCTTTTGTACGTATATGATAATAAACTTTCTGCTTTGATTCCTAAAGAATTAGGCAATTTGACACTCCTGGATGATCTTAAGTTCAGCACTAATCAACTTTTTGGTCAATTCCAAAAGAGTTGGGGAGTCTAAATCTTCTCAAAACTCTTGACTTAGAGAGGAATCAACTTTTTGGTCCAATTTCGAAAGAGTTTGAGTAATTTGGAAAATTTAACTACCTTGTCATTATTTAGAAATAAACTTTATGGTTCCATTCCTAAAGAATTAGGTAATTTGACACTCCTAATTGATCTTGATTTAAGCACAAATCAACTTTCTGGTATAATTCCAAAAGAGTTAGGTAATTTGAAAAATATGACTGGTTCATATTTGCATAATAATCAACTTTTCGGTTCCATTCCTAAAGAATTGGGAAATTTGACACTCTTAAACGATCTTGAATTAAGCACAAATCAACTTTCTGGTTTGATCCCAAAAGAGTTAGGCAATTCGAGAAATTTGACTACTTTATATTTTTATATTAATCAACTTTCCGGTTCCATTCCTAGATAATTGGGCAATTTGACACTCCGAAACGATCTTGAATTAAGCAAAAATAAACTTTCTGGTTCAATTCCAAAAGAGTTAGGTAATTTGAGAAATTTGACTTTGTTATATTTGTATATTAATCAACTTTCTGGTTTGATCCCTAAAGAATTGGGCAATTTGACATTTCTAAATGATCTTGAGTTAAGCATAAACCAACTTTTGGGTTCAACTTTTTGGGAAGTCTGAAACTTCTCAAAACTCTTAAATTAGATAATAATCAACTTTCTGGTTCAATTCCAAAAGAGTTAGGTAATTTTTAAATTTTGACTACATTATGGTGTTATTCAATAATAAGCTTTCTGGTTCCATTCCTAGGGAACTGGGCAATTTGACACTCCTAAACAAACTTGTATTCAGCACAAATCAACTTTCTGGTTCGATACCCAAAGATTTGGGTAATTTAACCAATTTGACAAGTTTGAATCTTAATTTGAACAATCTTTCTGGTGCAATGATCTTCGTTCCCGCCATGTTGAGGGAATTTGAAATCACTGGCAACCAATTCCATGGCCCCGTTACCGAAACAATTGTGCCAAAATGGAAGGCTAAAAAATTTCACTGTGAACAATAATAAACTAGTTGGAAAAATTCCAAAAGTTCAAAGAATTGTCCGAGTTTATTCAGAACTCGATTTGAAAACAACCAACTTACAGGAAACTTGTCGGAGATGTTCGATGTCCATCCAAACTTGGATTACATAGGGCTTAGCAATAATAAATTCTATGGTGAACTCTCTAGCAGTTGGGGCAAATGCAAAAACCTGATAACACTTTTGATTGCGAAAAACCACATCACTGGTTCTATACCCCCATAAATCGGAGACTCAATTAGTTTGGAAGTTCTTAATCTATCTTCAAATCAGTTAGTTGGGGAAATACCCAAGGAATTTGGGAAACTAAGTTCTATGACTAAACTAGATTTGAGAGAGAACAGAATATCAGGTGGTATACCTCATGAATTTGGACTTATGAAAAGGCTCCTCTATCTTGACCTTTTCTCCAACTTTCTGAATAGGTCAATGCCAATAAATTTGGGAGATTGTCGCAGACTTTTTTACTTGAACTTGAGCCATAGCCAACTAAGCCAGAAGAGTCCAAGTCAATTAGCTATCTTAGTCAACCTGAATCAACTAGGTTTGAGTCAAAATTTCTTCAAAGGAGAAATACCAGCTAAATTAAGAGGTATGCAGGTCCTTGAATTGCTAAATCTCTCTTGCAACAACCTCACCTACTTCATTTCGAAAGTTTTTGGAGAATTTCCAATCTCACTGCAGATTGACCTATCTTTCAATAATTTGGAAGGTCCTCTTCCTCAAGGTGGACCGTTTGTGAATATCACGTTTGAACATTTAAAGGGGAACAAGGGATTGTGTAGGGATGTTTTAGGGGTCCAAGTCCTCATTCCATAGGAAAACAGGCTAAAATTAGAGGGCACACTCATTATTTTACTCCCTCTTCTTTTTACATTTCTACTTTTTCGTGATCTTTTTCGAATTCTTTCCAAATCATTCAATCATAGGAAAATAAACAGAATACCACACAGGGAAATTTATATGTGGAGGACGAAAGTTTATTTTCTATGTGCACATTTGATGGGAAAGAATTGTATAGAAAGGTTTTAGAAGCCACAGGGGAGTTTAATGCATCATTCTGTATAGGAGAAGGAGGTTATGGGAAGGTTTTCAAAGAAGAACTCTCAATGGACAGTATAGTTGTAGTTAAAAGGCTTCGTTCTTCTTCTGATGTTGAAGCCCACAAAGGGTTCCTAAATGAGATAAAGGCATTGACAATGATCAAACATTGAAACATTGTGAATCTTATTGGTTTTTGCTCCAGTGCCCAACACTCATTTTTGGTATATGATTACCTTGAACGAGGCAGCATGGGTAAAATCTTGAGTATTGAAGAGGAAGCGAAAAGATTTGATCGGGTAAAAAGAGTGAATATCATTAAAGGCATTTCACATGCTTTGGCTTTCATGAATCACGATTGTTCTCCTCCAATTGTTCATCGAGACATTTCGATCAACAATATTTTGCTTGATTCAGAATATGATCCCCATGTTTTGGATTTTGGGACAGCAAAACTTCTCAAGATAGACTCTTTCACACAAAGTGCGGTGGTGGGCACATACAGATACATTGCATCCGGTAGCTATTAATAAACATCGTTAGTCGGAATGAATTCAAGTATATATACTTACATATCTTTATATGAATTAATACAAGTATATCTTATTTGTCTTTCAGAGCTTGCCTACACCACTAGAGTAACTGGAAAGTGTGATGTGTATAGTTTTGTAGTATTAGCATTGGAAGTAATCAAAGGCAAGCATCCTGGAGACTACATGACCCATCTAGCATCTCAGAAAAATGAAAACCTAAAAATGGTGGAGTTTCTTGATCCAATTCTTTTGTATCCGACTCTAGAAGTTGAAAATGTTATGAAATCCATTGTTAAACTTGCTTATGCTTGCCTCGACTCAGATTCTCAATCTAGACCAACAATGCACATAGTTTTTGACATGTTATCAACAAACACTCTATTTTACCAATATCTTGGTAACTAATAATGTGCTGATATATGTTATCAAAGCAATCTCACTGCTTTAGTAGGATCTTTCTTTGACCAAGTACAAATTATTTCTTCCATTTATATGAAGGAACAAACTCGCTTCATAAAATGGGGGAATGACGAGCAAAATCTACAAGAAGAGTCAAAACCTTAAAGAATTTTCACAAATTTTCACAAATTAGAGAGTTAATTTCTTGTGAGAATATTGTTTATAATGTCTTGTGTAATTTTTCTTGTACTTCTTTACTTTCACAGAAGTATCTTTTTGTTACTTTTATCATCATATGAAAATGTATACACATATATATATATCTCTTCTTTCATTACAAAATCAATTGGTTAATTTCTATTGGTTTTAATTGTATAAACTCTAACAGTTTTGTGTCTATGTAACAACTAATGTGAAAAAAAGTTCGAACTCTACAAGAATTGTCCAAATCACAACTTGATTTACCCACCCTCCTTCAATCCTCGAAATAAAATCTTCTTACATTTTATCAAAAATCAACTAGAAATCCACCTAATAGTTTTCAAGATTCTTTCAATTCTTCCAGGCTGTCCGATATACGTGTTCTTGTAGAAGGACAAACAACTCATAAATCAGCAAATTGACTTTTAAATCAGCAAATCGGCTCATTATACTGTCAAAGTTTCAAGTATTAATACTTTATTTTTCTCTCTCAAATGCATGTCCACTGGTACAAGTGAGTTTATTGATTGATTTTAGAAATTTTAGGATTAAAAAAAAAAAATTCAGTTAGCTGGATTTGATGAAGATACAAAAAATGATTCATCTCATAAGTTTTTTGCCCCCCTCAACTCATAAGTTGAAATATATAGAATATCTATGTGCTGGTTGAGATTATGTATGGCCATGAAATATACTAAACTGGCTTAATTATCTCCAGAGGCATCCTCCTTCGCAAGTTCTTTGGAACATGTTATATATTACACTACAAGCCCTCTAAATATCATATATGGCCATGGAAAGCTTAACCATTTAAGCCGGTCTGCGCAACATTTAGGATGACATATGAATGTATTTATTATTTCAAATAAGACTGCTTAGCGCTCTAATAAATGCTTCACAAAATATTTTTGCTAAGGTAAATATATTTACATCTCATATTCAAAAATATATATTAGTGTTTAGTATTTTTTGAATTGATTGTTTCATTTTACTATATTAAGAATTAAATGTCCGAATTTTTGTTTTGCATATCTTGAATTGTGAGCGTTCATTTCTTTAGTCATGGATCGATCCGTACAAATAACCAAAAAAAACAAATTGCAAATACAAATGATTAAAATATAAATTTGCCACCTAGTTCAAAAAGTTAAAAGTGATTACATTTTAAATTGACCTATCTCATAAATCGCTTAGATAGATTTCAAGATATACACTCTCCATGATTTGCTCAAATGATTATAAGGCGTGGAGTGCTCTAAAAATGGAATTGACCTCCTTGATTCCCTTATTGCAACATTTTGGACAGTTATGGTCACATGTAAATTGTTAAGGGATTGAAATAACTGAAAATCTAAAAATATTTTGCTCTAAACATGAGGGATCATGTTGACTAAAAATTTTTAAAAAATATTTAAAATATATTATTTTTGAAATAATAATTATTAAAACATTTATATAATTATTTATAATTTAAATAAAACTACGTATAAAATTATTTAAAATATATTATATAAATATTAAGTTCGACTTGAAAATTTTGAATTGATCTGAAATGGCTCAAGCTCAGTGATTTAATCTTGAGTCTAACCAGTTCGAACTCAACTCATGCCTTTTGTCAAGGAAGCGTAGAAAGACCTCCATTTTGTAATAATTAATGAGTTGGCAAATTCTATTAACTTCCATCTACCATATTAAAGGACCAGACACTTCCAGAGAGAAACTAATTAATTTCATAATTTTATTACCTAATAAATCTATCGTTTGCATTTATGTCATTTATTAATACCTCCATTCTAAATTAGGTGTGGTTAGGTTTTATACGTCAACTAAGGAGTCCTAGTTTTGATGTGTTTTTAAATATAAATAGTTCAAATCATCCTTTATCTTTCTCCATTAATAATATATCCCCCTTAAGAGTATTAATTATCTTGTGAATTGTTCTAAGAATAAAGTAAAGGGTAATATTAAAAAATCCTCAATTAATGAATTTTAATAATATAAAATGACAGATATTATATAATTGACTCTTTTTTTCCTAAAAAGACACTTAGTATATTATTGACAGATATTATACATTATCAGCAACAAGCTGCACGTATGTTGTTCATTAAAATTTTATTCCAAGTTTCTATATATAATTAATTGATTTGATGAAATAAACGTTGTCATTAAATGGAACCCATTTATGTAGTAGTATTACAGACACTTAAACCTGTATTCTTTAATTATAAGGACAAAGACTCAAAACTACATACCTTTAAATCATTTATTTCTTTGAGGTTGAAACTTTCAACTATGGAAGACAATCCCTCCGGATGGAATGAACAAGAATCTTACCTTGCTCTTATTATATATTTACGACCAGTTCGTGCCTGGTGTATACAACACTTTGGGCCTTATTTTTATCCTAACAATCAAGTATTTAATAGGGCATAAAGGATGGAATTAATCTACTCAATGGAGCTTTAAATTGATATATTGCACAAATATAGACATATAACAACATGAAAGAAATCTCAATCCAAAATAGCTTAGCGCACATAACACACCTGGTACTGTTCATCATATTAACATTATTCATCCTTTATCCCACGTTGACGAATCAAGAACTATCCCGCATTGTCGCTCAACTATATAAAGAATAAATGTCAACTACCAAAGATATATGACTTTTACTCCCTAAATATTATTTTAATCTCCTTCACTAACTTGACCATAGGAGGAGTATCGGGAACCATACCTGATACTCATTGACCTGTTCCTATACAGCTACTCAGAACCTATTCATCCTGGCAACATCATTTCACACCCACCAAATTTCATACAATATGAAAACCAGATCCGAAATTGCTTTAGCTTCGAAAGCACTGCAAGAACTGGAACAAGTTAAACACCCACTAGATAACACCGAAATACCACCCCCCACCAATGCTAATCTGGACAACCTGGACCTACTCCAGCAACTAGTTGGTGACCAACACAAACCGTACACATCGTCACAGTTCCTCAATCAGGCAAAATCCAAAACAGGAACTGCCACTTTCAATAGAGAACATGACTCAAGGAGTTTGCCCACAACTCAGGACTGCAGTATCAGACATGGATAAAATGAAATTGGCTATTGACCATTATGAGGCTTTTCATTCTTGCAATAGAACAATTATATGAAACCGGAGGCTACAAACCTGGAAATGGCGAGGTGTAATCTAAAAGAAATGACCCAGAGATAAAAGAAATCCCCAAAATTCCAACACCCTAACTGATAACTCCTTAAAGAAGGCAGCCGTGAAACCAACAGCAACACAACGGGTTCCTTCATACTTCTAGGCAAAGCTACTTCTTCCGGAATAGAGAGTTTATGGGTTGAAGCTAAAATGCCAGAATTCAGGACTCCTCACCATGGCCAAGTATAGTGGAGCCATTGATCAAGTTCAACACCTCTCCTTGTTCAATGCTATACTAGCATTTTATGATCCGAATAAAGTACATCTATGTAGGGCATTCACCACCACACTTACCAGAAGAGCCCTCAAGTGGTACATGGCCCTTCTCGCTATATCTATCAGCTCATTCAACCAACCGGGAGATTCACTCCTAAGTCATTTTATCAGAAGTAGCAAGTAGTCTATGCCTCAATCTTATCTCTTGAATCTCCACCAGAAGAAAGAAGAGACAATTAGTGAATACTGGACCAAATTCAATCAGGAAGCATTAAAAGTCAAAATTTGTCTCGAAGCAATCTATTTGGAAGCCTTCTATCATGCCTGAAAACCCAAAAAGCACTCAAAGAAACTCACATCAAACTGGAAAAAACCAGCAAAGATCTACTCCAACGAGTGGACACATGGATCTGGGTATAAGATTTCGAAAGAAACAAAAGAAAATTTTGGTAGGCCAAACTAGGAGAATTGGAAAAACTCAATTCAGACAATAGAGGCAACAAGAAACAAAGAGAAGCACAATACAAATGCCTGGGTCACAGACAACAAAGTTTTGGAGGTGAGACAGGTTACCCTCGTAAAACCCCGTATCAAGAGCAGAAATAGCAAAATATGCTTGAACACCAATCAACGTCAACACCCAGCCAAGGAAATGTTCCACAAGACACAAAAAGGTTAACCAGAAGACAAGCAAAGGCAGCTCAACGCATCAAAATCACTACCGAGGAAAACCTCAAATTCCACAAGGAAAGAACCCTCCCCCTATCAAATCCAAATTTCACTCCTTCGAATGCACCAAGGTCAATGATACTCCAAAAAAGTTGAAAGCCTCAGGATTCTAACTCTCCCAAAACCCACCCCTTTGCAGAAATGGATTCAAGACCGATATTGAATCTTCCACAGAGACATTGGCCACAACACAGATGATTGCAATCAACTGAGAAGAGAAATTGAAACCGCAATATAGAGAGAGGCTTGTTGACCCAATTTGTCAACACAATCAACCCCCACAACCACAAGAGCAATTACCGCAACAATACCAAACAACACCCAGAATCACTGATTTGATATCCAGTGTTAGCTCTGAATTCACAACTCGGCCAAGGAAGAAACTGAAAGTTGCCTCCACTTGTGTTGCAAATGATGACATTCCTCTGGTAGTCTTTATGTCGATTGCAGGGTGAATTGCCAAAACAATCCTCATTGATACGGAAAGCTTAGCAAACATATTGTATTACAAAGTGTTCTAGAAGATGGGCCTAAAAGACTTAATAATCGAAACAGACCAAAATCCCATTGGGTGGTTTTTCGAATGAGACAACACATGCTTTCGGAACCGCTTCTTTGGAATTATGGTGGGAACCCAAATCAAAACTAGTAAAGCAACTTTGTGAATTCAGAGTTGTCGACTCTCCATCGACATACAACAGTATATGGGGAAATCCAAGTCTAAAGATCATGAAGGCACAGGTAAACACCTCCTTGAACACGGTAATGACACTACATGATGGTTCACATTTCACTCTGAAAGGCCGGGTAGCCGAGCTAGGGGAATACCAGATTCATGTAGCTCATCTAGATTGCAAAGTTACCATTGGCAAAGCTTTTACTGACAAAATGAAACATGAACTCCCGAATCGTTTTGCCAAGTACCAAGATATGTTAGCTTGGTCAACAAAAGAAATGGGCCTTATCCCAAGAGCATTTGCAGAACATTGATTAGAAGTTTTGGAAAATTATCTGCCCATAATTAAAAGAAAAGGGTTTTATAGTCAAGAGAAACAACTAGCAATCAAAGCAAAAGTGGCAGATTTATTTTCCACTGGATCATCAGACCAATTCAATTCCCAACTTGGCTCTCAAACCCGATTGTAGTCCCGAAACTGGATGGTTCATGGAGAATCTCACCTCACTTAACAGAGCCATCCCGAAGAAACCTTTCCCAATCCCCCGAATTGATCAGATGATTGATTCAACTACTAGATTCTCATACTTATGTTTCTTAGATGCACACAAGAGCCACCACTAAATCCAAGTGGCCAATGTCGATGAAGAGAAAACAGCCTTTGTAACACCACAAGGCTTATTCTATTACAAAAAAATTGCATTCGGATTGACAAATACTGCAGCAGATTCTTAAGGTATGATCAACAGAATGTTCTCTTTTCAGGTTGGCTGCAACATTGAAGCCTATGTGGATGACTTGCTCATAAAACCCGCAACTCAACATGATCAATTTGTTGATTTAGAAGAAACTTCAGGACAATAACACAATATGACCTAAAGTTAAATCCCCACAAGTGCTCATTAGGGGTAGAGGCTAGAAAGTTCCTAGGCTACATTATATCTAGAAGAGGGATTGAGGCAAACCCTTCAAAAATCAAGGCTCTACAAGATACAAAACCACCTACATCTGTCAAAGAAGTCCAGAGACTCACTGAAAGAATTGCTGCATTGAATCAATCCCTACCAAAACTTGGAGAGAAATTTCTGCCATTATATCAGATAATCCGCAATCGGAAGAATATCCACTAGAACCAAGAGTGTGACAAAGCTTTCCATAAGCTGAAGGAGTATTTGGGTTCTCTTCTCTCCCCTCCCCCCTTTGGTCTCCCCCTCGATTCTCGTTTCCCCTACTCAATGAGAAACCTTATATATTTATTTGTCTGTTTCTCTAGGCACTATGAGTTTAGTTTTATGCCCGTCCCCAAATTCAAGCATTAAAACCAGTTTACTGCATTAGTCATGTTATCCAAGGATCCAAATTTCACTATTCCACCTTGGAGAAACATGCACTGTCTTTGATGGTTACTTCCCACGAGTTAAAACAGTATTTCCAAGCTCATTCTGTACAAGTGCTAACAAATAGAAGACTTACAAAGTGGGCCATCGAGCTTTCAGAATTCGATAACGAATACATGCCTAGGAAGGAAATAAAAGGTCAGGTTTTCTCGAATTTCATTTTCGAATGTATCCTCGCAAGATCCAAACCAAACCCCAAATTGAATTCCAAAATTACCTCTCAGGATTTTTGGATTTTGCATATTGATGGGTCAGCAAAAGGTGACAATTTTGTCTTGATAAGTCCAGCAGGTGCCAGGTTTGCCTAAACATTAAAATACAGCTTCTCGATAAGTAACAATTAATCTAAATATGAAACTTTCCAGCCGGGGCTTAAAGTTCCAAAAAACTTCCATTTACAACATCCCATTGCTCGAATTGATTCACGAGTCCTAAATGGACATGTCAATGGGGAATACGAAGCTTGGGAAGAGAATACGCAAAAGTACATAACTGAAAAAAAAAGGCTTTTAGGTAAATTTAAGTACAACAAGATGGAACTCATTTCCTGCAAAAAACAACCTTGAAACAAACTTTGTTTCTAAGGTAAAACAAGGAACTCCCTTAGATGGAACCTGGATTGAACCGTTAGAAAAGAAAAGTATTGACATTCTTGAAATCACTCGTGCTGAAATAGAAATTTCATGGATAACTCCCATTTTTCAGTACATCTCTGATGGAACACTTCCACAAGATCCGGTCAAAGCTAGAAAAGTCAAAATCTCCTCTTCCCAGTACATCATCATCATAGATGGATAGTTGTATAGAAGAACATTCTCATGGCCATTGTTCAAGTATGTCACACCCGAAGAAGGAAATTATATCCTGAGAGAAGTCCACAAAAGCATTTGCAAAGCTCATATAATATCTCGATCTTTACCTAGCAATTTTATGAGGACAGGATACTTCTGGCCCAATATTGAAGAAGAGGCAATGACATTGGTAAAAGCTTGCCGGAAATGCCAGATCCATGACAACCTCCACCATCTTCATAGAACCTAACTACACTCTCTCAACAACCCAATTTTGTTTCATCAATAGGCGATGGACCTTCTCGACCTTTCCTCGAGGCTTCCGAAGGAAGAGAGTTCCTAGTAGTTGGAGTCGAATGCTTCACAAGGCAGATTGAACCAAGAGCATTAGCCTCCATTACTGCCTGAAAACTCAAATAGTTCATCTTGGAAGATGTCATAATGCTATTCGGAGTCCCTCATATACTAATCATAGACAATGGCAAGCAGTTCAAAACCAAATAGCTCTAGGATTTTTGCACGAAACTCTAGATTGAACATCGGCTTACATCTTATGGCCATCCCCAAACCAATGGATTAATAGAAATATCAAACTGAATCATATTCCAAGGGTCGAAAAAAGGCTTGATTTTGCGAAATGTAGAAGGGTAGATGAATAGCCAAATTTCCTCTGGTCGTACGGGACAACTTCCAATGCCTGAGCAGGAGAATCACATTTCAATCGATGTTTCGGTACTGATGCCATGATTATGGTAAAAATTGGAAATTCCTCTCCCCACATCAACCTATTCAATGTAGAATGGAAAACAAAGAAATGGTTGAAAACCTGAATCTACTAGAAGGAGCCAAAAATCGATTTGCTGCTCGATAAGCCATTTAGAAAAGAAAACTGGCAAGCTATTACAACAAGAAAGTACCAAAGCAACAACTCAAATTGGGAGATATAGTTCTCCGAAAAAATGAAGTCTATGGACAAGATCCTAACCAGAAGCGAGATCCCACCGTGGAAAGACTATATTTCATTATTAAATACAACCAAACTAGGAGTTACGGATTGAAAGATATGGAAGGCAGTGATGTAGCCCGAACTTGGAATGCTATGAATTTAAGAAAGTTTTTTGTTTGAGTACCTTTGTCCTAGTATTTAATCCCGGACACCAATTGTACCTATATGGATCCAACCATCTGAATCAACAATGAAATGTGAAATTCCTTCAACTAAACGTTCCTGTTTACTAGTATTGTAAAGATCTGGTCCCTACACTTAGCATAATTTGCAAGAAATTCAAATCACAATTTATATTAAGTAGGCCCATTAAATATTACATCATTTAAAACCAGGTATTTCCTATAAAAGTGCAACATGTACATCTAAGCAAAAAACATAAATTGCATCCACACCATCAAAAAAATAAATAAAAGTTCAGGTGTTACATTGGATTTGGATTTTCCACTGACCAAGCAGGCTCTCTTGATGCCACCAGATTGAGAGTTGCTTTTGGAATTACGACATTGGCGGGATTCCACTCAGCCCCAATTTCCTCGATACCATACCCAACAACTGAAACATCTGCATTTCCTCCGATTCCTCTAGATCAAAATCCCTTTCGGGGAAGGAAAGTGCACATTTCCGGACCTTGGAAGCTTGGCTCCAAGTGGTGTAAACAGTACTTAATTGGTTCAAAACTGATAGTTTTGTACCCAAACCCAATTAACAATATAAGATCGAACCCTAAGTATCGATTACCCTTCTGTTCCAACCTACTTAGATCCGGATCCTACACAATAGGTGTCTGGTCGATAGCCAGGTATATCCGACATATTTTTTATTTCATATTTACATCTTGTAAAACAGGTAAATCATATTTACTTATAAAAATATCAAAAAAAAGTAAAATTTAAATAAGCTAAACAAAAACTTAAAGTTAAAGATGTTAAAAAGTCAAATTAATACACACTTATCCATCAAATTTAAAATAACCAATCGACACTAATTATTAATAAATAATAATGATAACACTTATCAAGGAATATTTAAAATTTAATAGTCAAATATCAAAATGAAAGCTGGGACAATAATTAAAACATATGCAATATGTATATATATATATATACACACGAAAATGCTATATGTGCACGTTATATAGAGTGCATTGTTAAATTTTTAACAGTCAATATTAACAGCCCTAGTAGAAACTGCCTTATATACGATGGCCCTCAAAAAGACATCGTATAACTTATATACGACGATCAGATGATGGATTTTTGACAGTCGCAATGGAGACATGGCAAAAAATATTCAACGAAGAAAAGGCCATCGTATATATTATAAACGACCATATAAACTATGGTCCAAATATGAGGTCATAGAAAATCATATACATGACCATCATATATACTGATTTTTTTACTACAGGGCCATGGTATATTCTGTAGCATAAAATAAACTATTTGTTACGCATATAGGACTGTCTCATAAAATGTAATTGGTTGGTCGTATCAACTTTATTTTATATGACGGTCTTGGGGCCATAGTATATAAACGAAGTATATACTACATGTTGCTAGCCATCGTATAAAAGAAGATTAGTTGGTCATATAAACTTTATTTTATATGACGGTCTTGAGACCATAGGATACAAAATTATATACTACATATTCTGATCCGTCGTATTAAAGAAAATTACGTCGTATAATCTGACTATATACTACGACCTCGAAGTTGTCATATATATTTTCTCTGACTATATGCTACGGCCCTGGGGTCGTTGTATATAGAAGTTGATTAAATACGACGGCTCTAGGGATGTAGTATAAAATATATTATATTTTTTGTGCAGTTCATTTTAGAGCCATCTTATAAAGGTTTTTTTTTTTTCATTTTTAATCCATTTGAAAGATTATATAAAAACAACAGTAAATCCTCTCCAAATTTAGCCAAAGAAGAATGGGTGATTTGCACATTTTACAATAGCATATTACAAATTTCAAAAATTACATAAAACAAAGGAGACAGAATTCCCTCCATACTATATGTACAGAAAAAAACAAAAAAATAAACAAAAAAAAAGAAGGAAAAAAGAAAAATGAGAGTGTGTCATGTTTCATCAAATTTTACTTGTTACAATAAATTGTCTTCAATACAAGAGAGTGTTCAACTTGTTCAATGTTCTACAAAAAACACAATGGGAAGAGAGAGATTTCAATACAATTGTCTACAAGGAGCTACAAACTACAACATAAATGAACCAGCTTTGGACTTAAAAACAAGAAGCAATTAAAAACAAATTAAAATTTGTCCAAAAGGAGAATAGGGAAAAGTGTTAACAACATTAACCTGCTACAGCACAAATACTACAATTGACAATTAGAAAAACCCCAGAGAGGAATTCATAGGATTCAATTGCATGTTCAGTTCATTTATTCCATGTCAAATTTATAGGATCCAATGATCCGAGTGGAATAAAGAAAATCTATTGATTTTAAGGCTCTCAAAAGAGGTTATTTTAAGATAGAACTGGGGAGGGAAATTACACCAGCATAGTTTTATTTGATTCTAAGGCTCTCAAAAGGGTTATTTTAAGATAGAACTGGGGAGGGATATTACACCAACACAGTTTTCAGTTACTACTAATAAATGCTTGAATTTGGCCACACTTAGATTTCATATTCAATTCTTTCAGCCTATTAAATAACACTAGCACAAAACCAACCATAATCTTGGAAAGCCAAAAGTCCCCTTTCAAGAGCTAGATTGGTTTAGTTCCAACAAGAAAACCCCAATGCCAAGAAATATAAGAAGAACCAAACATGATTCAAACAAAATACAGTTGTAGTTGTAACTGAATTGACAATTAGAAAAACCTAAGTTATCCTATCTTGAACTATCAACAAATTGGCCCTAAAAACAAAAACCAACTTTCTTTATCAATTAAAAATAAAAACATAGGAAAAGCAAAGTTAGTAACGAACTTAGGCATCAAATCTGAGTCATCGATTAAAAATAGAAACATAGAAAAACGGTGGCATCACATAAACCAAGTTACTATGACATTTTAAAACAGAAACATAGAAATCCAAACTTAGGCATCAAATTGGCAACAACCACAAACTCCCAATTCATTATATCACCTCCATCATTTAACCATCACAACAATAACAAACACAACATTGATTATATCACCTCCATCATTCCACCACACAACATGCCATCATAGCATCCAATGAAGACAAAAAAAAAAAATCAAGGCCAACTTTTGCAAAGCCAAAAACTAACACCAAACTTTTCACCATTTGCATTAATTCTAATAAATAGCTTACCTGAAATAGATAATGCATGAAGTGGTTCCAACTACTGTTTGTCATCATTGCAGGGCGGTATTTGTGCCTTTGATGTAACTCTAGAAGATGTACTATTTGCAATACTTGATGGTAGAATGGGGAGATACAATTAGAAAGGCTACAACACTTGGACCTATTCGTGATAGAAGGTCCTTCATTTCTGTTGCAACCTGTCTCTTCAGGTCTTCGTGCATCTTGTTCTCCATCTGAGCCCTAAAGGCCTCCTTCTCCCACTCTAATTCTTCCCTAAAAAGTGCTCTTTCACACTCCACATCCTCCTCCAACTTAACCCACAACTGTGACACCTCTGCTGCTAATTCTTTGGCATGGGATTCCTTTAGTTTGGTCTTTGAAGGTCCATTTCCCATACATGCATTTATTATCCATATTTAATTCAATGTTTTAAAAAAGTGCATTTTGCAGAACTAACTTCCCTCGGTCCCTCTCAATAAGCAGGAGAAAACTTACGGAGGAATTAAATGGAGAAGGCATGTTACAGGAGCTCGTGATTCTTAATGCGTATCATGGACATTTGAGTTAATTATATAGAAATTTTGGAAGAGATGGAATGGTATAAGATGAATTATTGTACTTTCTCGGTATGAGGTATGTCGACCATGTTCTTTAAGTTAATGGATTTGTCTCCTCTACATACCACAGAATCTAAAAACAGGGAATATGATAAAGAATTAATTATAAAAAATGATAAAAAAAAAAAAACTAAAATATAATCTCTCCATCTAGAATTGAATGTTTCATTTTTTATTTTGAGTTGTGCAGAAGTGAATGTCAAAAGATTGAGAATATTAAAAATATTAAGGGAGAGATTGAGAATATTAAAAATTCATACAACATTTTCTCTCTAGACTGAAAAAGGAAACTTCTAAATTCTTGCAAGAATCCTAACAAATCTTCTTCCATGAGGAAGATGGCGACTTCCCCCGCCACCACCACCCATTCAACCGCTGGTTGCACCCTCTCCCTAGGGTAAAGGAAGCATCTCCTCCCTTTTCAAAACTTAGTCCGGCACCACACCTCCAAAAACTACCCTGAAAACTCCCCAAACTTTTAAGGGGGAACCAACCTTCTTTTCCACCAAGGAGGAGGCCGACAAACTGAGCTTCCGATTCAAACTGACACTAGTAGGGAAATTTTCTTACAGGAAGCCTTCTCTCGATATGGTTAGGAAATCGATTAAAACGATTGGTCTTAAGGGAAATTGCACGATAGGGCTGATCGATGCCAGACACGTCTTGATTCGAGTAACACAAGAAGAAGACTACTACCGACTGTGGCTTAATAAGGTCTGGATGCTCAATGGCGTTCCCATGCAGGTCCTTCAATAGACACCATAATTTCTTGTGAAGGAGGAACCCTCAACCATCCCGTTGTGGATTTCCTTCCTCGATCTTCCCATTCACTTTTTGAGAAGGAAATTCTACACTCTTTAGCCTCGATTATTGGAAAGCCATTAAAAGTTGATGTCCCTACTGCCAACATGTTGAGACCAAGCACAGCCCGGGTGTGCATCGAGTTGGATCTGCTGCACACATTGCCGAATAGGATTTGGATAAATCAGGAGGATTCGGGCTTTTGGCAATCGAACAAGTACAAACACAAGTTAAAATATAGCTCTCATTGTAGGAAAATAGGGCACTCTCAGGAGTGGTGTCATGTGAAAAATCCATAACTGAAGGTTACAAAGCCATAAGGAAAAACAGAAACAACACAGGTTGCTCAACAAAACCCAAAGATAAAAAACTTGAAAATCTGGAAACTTAAGGAGGTTGATACCATGGACCCGATACCGAAGAAATCACCGGAGCAACAGAAAGGGCCGACAAAGGGCGAGGGAACGGAGAAATATCTAGGCCGATTACAAGCAGGACCTCAGGAGTTGGAACAATCGGCTACATAGGCTTCAGCCGGAAACCCTAGCTCGGGCAAAATAGCATCGCTAATGAAGGACAACAAAGAGATAGAGAAACACGCCGAGCGGGCTTTGGAAATTCCAACAAATCAACCAGCACAAGGTGTTTTGGTAGACTAAGCAATCCTTGCACAACCACAAAATAATGCCCAATCTAGTATATCGGGGGACTCGGCCACAACCAAGACACTGTCAACCTAATTCGGGAAGACAGGAACATGGACATTGTTGTAGATATCGAGTGAATAAACTTGCATATGGAGTTACCGTAGATGAGCGTTGTCCAGTCATCCCCCCTAAATGTTGTTAATAAGAAGAAAGATGTTCCTCCTTCAAATGTGGTCACAAGACAACAGTCCTGATGTAGCTCATCTTCCAATCAATCAATATGAAGAAGCTACAAATATGGAATATAAGACGTATAGGTAATTCTACCTCTTTGGAAAAGCTCAAAAACCATATTTCAGTGAATAAACCTTAGATTTTAGCTATATTAGAGCCTCTGATTAATTCTCAAGGATTGCCTCTTATGCAATTAAACTCAGAATGCCCCATTTTTTTCTCGAATTGCAATGGAACATTTTGGTTATTTTGGTGCTCTGAATTGCCAATAAATGCTTTGCCAGATTCAAATCAAATGTTTTCTTGTTCAGTGGAAAAGTACATGGGTTTGGAGGAAGTATGTACAATGTGTTTCATTTATGCAACCTATGATTATATTGCTCGTAGGAGGTTATGGATGGAGATGGAAGAAGTTTCAGAATTGGTCACAAGTCCATGGCTGATGGGGGAGGGCGGGACTTAAAGGTAGTTTGAACTCCGAACGAAAGCTTAGGGTCTACTCTAGCTACACGACCAATAAGCGAATTTAACGATAGCATTGAGCATTGTGGACTCTTAGATTTATCTTATATTGGCAACAATTATACATGATATAGACCCACTTTCCATAGTCTTCTTAGACGACTAGACAAAGTTTTGGTGAATGAGGATTGGCAGACCACGTTCCATAGTACTTCAGTGGAACATCTACCACGGGTCCCTTCAAACCATAATCCCTTACTCATAACCACTGCAGTGGCTGGAGTTCAAGGGCCAAGGGTTTTTCGCTTATAAAATATGTGGTTAAGAAGCAAGGATTTACGAGGAATAGTCGAGGCATCTTGGTAGGAAAATTATGCAGATTAAAGGAAGCACTCAAAGTTTGGAACAAGGAAAGATTCAGAGATGTGGAAACAAATGTCCAATTTGCAAAGAGATTGGTAACAACCTTGGAAGAGATATACATGGCTGATAGCACGGAAGAGAACCGAGAGAAGCTGCATAAAGCACGAGCAGACTTGGTACTTCATCTAACTAACCAAGAGGGTTTTTGGAGAAAAAATCAAGAATTAAACAGTTGAAGGAAGGCGAGGGAAACACCTCTTACTTCTAGAGATATTGGCACATGAGAAGGGCTGGCCTGCAGATTCACAATATTAAAAATAAAGAGGGGAACTGTCTAACTGAACCTCAGGACATTGAATGGGAGGCAATTGCATTTTTCTCAGGATTGTTATCGGAAGAACCGAGCTACCGGAGAGATCCAAGGAGCTTCACAGTAACCATACAGAAAGAAATTGGCTCAGCTATGAACAGAGAAATTTTGGCACTGCCAGACATGGAGGAAGTGTAGGCAACAGTGTTTGGTTTGGACAGAGAAGGCACCTTGGGCGTGGATGGCTTTCCTGGTAAATTCTTCACAGTTTTTTGGGACTTGATACAACTGGACGTATTGCAAGCAGTGAGAGATTTTTGGTCAGGGGTGCGGATGCTTCAACAATTCACTTCAACTAAAATTAACCTAATCCCAAAGGTCTACAACACAACAACTTTTGCAAACTTTCGGCCTATTAGCCTTTGCAACTTTTCATCCAAGGTAATTAAGAGGGTAATTTCTCTTTGACTAGCAAAGTTACTTCCCGATTTGACTTGCCCAAATCAAGTTGGTTTTGTGAAGGGTAGGAACATCTTTGATAACATTCTTTTAGCTTCTGAATTGATGCAATCCTTGAACAAGAAATGTTAGGGGGGAAACATGATCTTGAAACTAGACATGTTAAATGCTTTTGATAGGATGAAATGATCTTTCTATTGGAGGTGTTAAGGAAGTTTGAATTTGGCAACCATTTTTTGAACCTAATACACAATTGCCTAGCCTTCAACAGATTCTCTTTCACCATTAATGGGAAATAATGTGGATTTTTTTCCCTCAACAAGAGTTGTTAGTCAAGGGAACCTTTTATCCTCTACCTTTTTTATATTAGCTGCAGAGGTGTTGTCAAGTTGATTAAATAAACTTTTGCATGATGGAGAAATAGGTGATTTTATCATAGATCAAAATTAGTCTTCCGGTTTCCCTTTTGACTTTTGTTGATGACATTATAATCTTCACAAGGGGGCTGAAACGAAAACTTAGGAGATTCATAGAATTCATAGAATTCTATCAAGACTGTTCAGGACAGAAGATCAATTTCCACAAGAGTTCCATGTACTTGTCTTCACACATTACTCAACAAAGGCGGCTAATGCTAAAGGAAGTCATAGGGTGTGTCATACAATAATTGCCAATGACCTATCTAGGTTGTCCGATATTTCCAGATAGATCCAAGATTGCATATTATGACCCTCTTCTCAATAAGGTTAAGGCACACATTAATGCTTGAAAGAGGAAGTATTTGTCTCCAGGGGGCAGATTGATCTTGATTAACCACATGATCTCTGCGATAATTATCTATATATTGGCAGTCACAAATCCTCCACAACATGTTATTCGAGAGCTAGGGCGGCTGTTTGTAGATTTTTTCTGGGGTCACTTGGAATTTGGCAGCAATAGGCACTGGTGCACATGGCCAAACATCACTCGCCCAGATGTCGAATTAGGGCTGGAGGTGCGTTCGCTAAGCAGAATAGTCAAAGCATATTTAGTTAAATTGTGGTGGAAGTTTCTGACAACAGATTCTCTATGGGTGCAATGATTTTGGAGTAGCTTGGTTAGGAGACATGAACCCCAATAACATATATTCAGTTGCAACGGGAAGAGGAAGGGGAAGGCCAGAAGAGTTGAGAAGTGATTTGTGTGTTTATTTTTTGGGAAAAACATTAATTTGGTTAGGAGAATTGTAAATGGTGAAATTGAATAGTATATGGTGGTTTTTTTGTATGGATAGATCGATGGTTTTTGGGCATGGTTAGATAGATGGTTTTTGTGGTGTTGGTACATTATGGAGAATTGGTTATGTATGGTATATGATCTGGAAATGGTAAATGATTTTTGTGAATTGGTACGGACAATTAGTTCCTAATTTTGTTTGATTGAACAAATTGGTTCTTTTGTAATTGTTGTGTATGGTATATGATCTGGAACTGGTTTGTGTATGATGGGTAATTAGTAAATGATATTCTTGTATTGGTTCTTCTATAATTGGTTTTATGTGTGGTTGGAACAATTGGTTCTTGTGTAATGGTTTAAACAGATTATTGTCATGCATTCTTGCAAATTTTGACCATCCAGAAATACGACTTTGTATTCAATTTTAATTACTGAATTGTTGTTAAATAAGGTGGTTTTTATTGACTCATTTGTTCTTAGATCAGTGTCACAACCTCAAATTAACAATTTACAAAAAGGTCAAAAAATGTAGACCTTCTAATTTAACAAAGCCAAGGGTTGACAACAATTTTCAATAATTTTTTTTTAGGAAAATAAAAAAAAACAAAGCCAAGGGCTTCCTGTTTCAATTCCACACTTTCCTTTAAAGGTCAAACAGTGAAAAAATAAAAGGTCAAACAAGACACAAATGACATGCATTAAACAAAGCCAAGGGCTCTCTGTTTCAATTCCACATTTCCACTGTTTGATACACCAGTTGGTCCTTTGATAGTGAAAAAAGGGAGAAATAATAGGAGTAATAGAAGACATATCACTTTTAACTTTAGTCTCTTGTTGACAACAAATAGGTTTTGATTCTTCATCTTCAAATCATCAATTTCAGCTTCGTTCTTCAATTTTTCAGTACCAAGTTCAATGTCAACCTCCATGCTCCTAATGTGCCTCAACAATCGCAAAATCACTTCTGCTGTTCTATCACTCATTCTTGGATTCTAGCCATTCAAAGAAATCGCAGCCTTCACCCTGTAAAGGATAGATCTATATCAGACGACAAGAAATCAACTTTTCACATGAAATGGGTTTCTTTCAAGCAAAAAGGTAGGAACTTTTTTACCTCATGAAGGGCGCAAGTAGCAAACCAGCTCCTTGGGTCCTTTTCGTCCAAGAAGTCCTTGATCTACAAGATTTCCCATAGTAGCATTTTGGCAGGTATGACTGCCCTAGTTTACTTTGCAACATTATTGAGGATAGAGAGAGAAGATAAACATGCTTTTTAATAGAGGTCAGTTATATATAGTGGTGGTTTTTTTTCTATTATATATGGAGGGAAACTTTGGCGCCAAGACATGGTTGGGCAAAGTTCCGAAAATGCCCTTAAGAAGGGTCACGTGGGGGCATTTTGTCAAAGGTTAATGCCTAAATTGGATGGAAGTACTCCTTCGATAATTTTGAAAGTTGTAGTGCTCAGACTTTCCAAAATTTAATTTGAGTGCATAAACCAAAATACCGAAAAGTTCAAGTGCTCCTACCACTTTTTACCCAAAAAAAAAAAAAGACAATTGACTTAAATCTTAACCAATAGAAACTTAAAATTATACTCCACAACATTACCTTCTATATATTTTTTATTTACAAATAGTATTCAAGTCAAACTTACATATGTGTTTTGAATATTCCACTTGAGCTTGGACCTTGCAAGGACTCAAGTCCCATAAATTGAATTACCAAGGTTATAATTTGCAAAAAAGATTCAATTTTCGAGGAAAGAAATCAAACCCACAATTAGTGAAATACTCCCTCCATTAAATATAAGTCACTAGTCTTCATTTTGGAAAAATTAAGGTAATATTTTTTCCCCCCTTAAAATGCCCCTATTTATATGTTAATCAAACTAACAATTACATATAAGAAAAAGAGAAAAGAAAATGATAAAGGTAATATAGAAAAAATACCTTTAAAAGGTTAATTATCTAATAACAATGATTTATAATCAGTGATAAAAAAAATAGTTAAAATGATTTATATTTATTGATGGAGGGAGTAATTTTTATTATTATTATAACAAGGATGATAATCCAGTAATATATATAATTATGCCTTTGATACGTGAATCCAGGACACAAGATAATTTCTATTCTTCTAAGTTTCCAATATGATCACTCAAGATCTATATCTATACTAAAAACAAAGAAAAAGTTTGATTTTCGTGACTTCATTTTAACCCATTAATATAAAGTGGGATGGAAAACTAAAATTGTGGATAGGTAATGATGATTCTTATGGTTCCTTAAAATAGCAAAATTATCAAATGTTGTCGTCACAAAAACCCATGTTCATGTGAAAGTACTTTAAAATTTCCAAGGGAAATATATGATCCCTACCCATTAGCTTTGAAAATGTAGTATTCTCTACATCATTATTTATAAATCATCGATATTTATTTTTTAAAAATTAAAATAATATAATTTTTCTTAAAATATCTCAGTTTATAATTTTAATCAAATTAAAGACTAGAAAAAAAAAAAAAAGAGGGAGATAGGAATAATATGGTAAAAATTCATTAAAATAATTAATAAATTAACAACGATGACTTATAATTAATGATAAGAAAATGAATTTAAATGAGTTATAAATTATTACCAAGGAAATTTATATAAAGTCACAAAAATGTTAGGTACTTAACATTAAATGATACCATTCACTCAAGATGGGGGAATTGAGCTGATTGCCCCAAAGCATTCATCGAATTCTTTTCTACACATGATTCCACGTGTACCACTCCAAATTCCTTACACACAAAGTGGATTGTTTGGTCCGGCAATATTCCAAATCCTATGTGCTTGTGAAATTACGTACAATATTTCTTTCTCTTAGAACATGATATCGTTGCCAAAAGTGATAAGTACGTGGTCCACATTGAAATTACCCCTAGTTTATATGAGGCGGTACGCATTGAATAAACTAATTTATTACGAATATTTTACAAAAGTTCGACATTTATTTTTTTATTAATATTCATTTCATCTCAAATTAATTGTCGCTTAAATGGAGAATTCTTGTCCCTAATTAATTATGACTATACATTTCAATGTAAAAAAAAAATTAAATTTCTATTTCTTTCCCTCATTAATCTATTTTAGTTGTGTAAGTGTTTTACAAATTTTAATTTTTTGCCTATCCATGCTAATACTCCTAAAGGTGAATGCACTACAAATATATATATATATATATATATATATATATATATATATATGATCTATATATTAAGACGTGTTACATTTAAAGTCTATTCTAAATAAAACTTGATAGTATATAAACTTTATATAAAACATGTCCCTTCGGGGACATCCTATTAAGTAGAGTGGTGAGCACCCAAACCATAGGTCTCTAGTGTACTTGTAAACTTCTCACAACAACATGTTTTTGTGTTGGAAGAATAATTCCTTTCTCAACACATTATATGTTGGGAATTTTCTATTTTTCTCAAAACACTTATAATGATATATCGATAAAATTATGCAGACATAGGTTTTGTGTAGAAAAAAGAAAAATCTATCCCAAATCATGTTACTTGGGTCGTCATAAACTATATCTTTTTGACTCACTATTATTTCATTTGTTTAAATACTTTCGGTAAAGACCTCTCCCGATACATATATATTGTGTAACCAAAAAATGAGGCATAATAGACATTTTTATTTATTTATTTTTGTAGTGAATAAGGACGAGAGGGTAATTTGTGAAAAAAACAATTTATAATAATTTATAAAACAAGTTAAAATGAGTAAAGTTATTATTTTCTTAATATTGATGAAATGACCTTTTTTTTTTTTTTAATAAAACCATCCAAAGACGGGGAGTTTGGCATAGACCCCTACTTGTTTTATTAAAGAAAGAAAGCAATGGCCAGAGAGCCTTACATAACAATAAGAGAAGCAAAACGCTTGCTGGACTAGTTAAGGAATGATTCTAGGGAAAGTCCTATATAAAATGGGCAGTTTTTATGCCTTGTTTATATGGTAAAGAGGCCAGTTGATCTTGTGAATAACCTTCCTAATTCTACTGGGATCATTAGAGTATCTAGAAGCACATCGAGCCACCCAAATTTCATGACAAATTAGCCCAGGGATTAGCTTCGCCATGGGGCCCAACCTCCGTGAATGTATTCTCCAACTGAGTAATCTATCTTCCAGTGCTACTTAGATGAGACCAGACAGCCATAGCAATCAGACAATCCCCAAAGAGATGAACAATTGTTTCTCCAAACTCCCCACAATGACATCGGGAAGCTAGTTGGAATCCCAAGCGAGACCTTATATCATCTATTGCCAAGAAATTCTTGCTTAGTTTCCACATGAAGATGGACCATGAGAGTGGTATCTACTGGTGGAAAAAATTGTCTATACTGTTGTCGCCCAATTCCTCCTCCTCTAAGGCCGAAATGCATTCTAAGATGTTGAACGGACCATGCGACGACAGATTCCATATGTAAACTGCACTGCCGTTGTCTACTTCTTAGACAATTAGCAGTTCAGCCTATTCCCGCGCGTGCAGCATTCTCTTCCAGACTCTCGATCCCTCCGTAACCAGCTCTTCTCCTAGCTGGAAACCATATTTCATCTTTAGGTAGCTAACCCATAATGAGTTGGAAGATCAAAATTTCCACCAGAGCTTGAATCCCTAAGCTGTAATTGCTCTAGTAAAAGAGCTTACTGCCAGTCCCCCTCTATCATATGGTTGGGCGATGAAACTTCATGAGCACCAATGTCTATTTCTACCATACTCCGAGTGACCCCAGAAGAAATCTGCAAAAACAATTGCTAATTCTCAAGTTACCAGCTGAGGAGGATTTGTAACAGCCAACAAATAGGTGGTCATGGTTGATAAAACCTGTTTGATCAATATCAGCCTTCCTATGGGTGATAAGTATTTCCTCTGCCAACCACTGATACGAGCTTTGATCTTGCCGACCAGGGATTCATAGTATGAGATCTTTGATCTGCCTGGGAAGATTGGACAGCCTAAATAGATCATTGGAAGCTGCTGAATCACACAGCCAGTGAGCTTCTTCAGTTGTGCTTGCTGCTACAATGAAATGTGAGAGGAAAGGTACATTGAGCTCTTATGAAAATTTATTTTCTGACCCGAGCAATCCTGATAGAACTCAAGAAAATTTATTAGCGAATGGAATCCCTTTTTCAGCCCACTTGTGAAAATAATAATATCATCTGCAAAGCTCAAATGAGAAACAGGAAGACTAATACGGTCTGTGATAAAATCTCTCATCTCACCATTGTGTAAAAGTTTATTCAAACCCCTGGAAAGCACTTCCGCAGCCAAGATGAACAATGTTGGGGATAAAGGATCGCCTTGACGGACTCCTCTTGTAGAAGGAAAGAAACCACATAATTTCATTAAACGCCAGGCAATTGAAGATGAGATTCAAAAAATGACTACTAAGTCCGAATTTCCTTAACACCTCCAAGAGAAAAAGCCACTTAACTCTATCAAAAGCTTTCAGCATATCAAGCTTCAGGATCATGTTACCCCCTACACACTTCTTATTCAAGGAATGGGCAAGCTCAGAAGCTAACAATATACTGTCAGAGATGTTTCGACCCTTCAAAAACAGCTTGATTCAAACAAATCAAATTTCGAAGTAACTTAGCAAGGCATATAGGAATTACCTTCCCGATTACTTTGGATGAAAAATTGCAAAAACTAATGGGCCTGAAATCAACAAATGTCTCTGGATTCTCCTTCTTCGGAATCAGTACAATCTGAGTGGCTGTGAATTGCTGCCGCAGGAGCATCCCGGAAAAGAAATCCCGGACTGCTTGAAGCATTTCTGGCTGAACAAGCTCCCAAAAAGTTGTGAAAAATTTCCCCAGAAAGCCATTAACTCCAGCTGCTCTATCCCCATCGAAACTGAAGACTGCAGTTCCAATTTCCTCCAGATTTGGTAGCATCGAGAGTTCCTTGTTGGTCTCCTGATCAATCTCTTTTGGTATAGCTACTGTGAACTTCCGTGGGTTTTGTTGACAACCTGTTTCATCAGATAGCAGTGCAGAGAAATACTTCACCGCTTCTTGCTCTATCTCCTTTCTGTCAGTTAGCAGATTCCTCTCCATATGATTTATTTTGTGAATCTGCAATGTCACTTTCCTGGAATGCCAATAATTCAAGAAGTATGAAGTGTTCCCTTCACCTTCCTTGCGCCATTTAATTCTTGATTTTTGTCTCCAAAAATACCTCCTGGTTCTTTAAATTTAAAATTAGATCAGCCTTTGCCTTGTGAAATTCCTCTCGGTTTTCTGTTGTAGGTGCCACCATATAAACTCCTCCAATGTAGAAACCAAGCCTTCAGCCTTTTGCACATTTGTTTTGACGTTGCCGAATGTTTCATTATTCCATACTCTGAGGGCTTTTTTTAATCTGTTTAGCTTTCCTGCTAGCTGTTGCATCCCATTGCCATCCAGTGGTTGCTGCCAAGAGGATGCGACCACTCCTCTAAAGTCCTTGTGATTGAGCCACACAAACTGAAATCGAAAATTTCTCAGACCAGAAATTTCTGTCAAGTCTGTAGAGACAAGAAGCGGACAGTGATCTGATGGAGAGCGGGGTAAGTGTTCCACCGTGGTGCTGTAAAAATTACTTTGCGAACTTTTATTTACTAATACTTGGTCCAATCTTCGCCATAAGGGGGGAAAAGTAGATCTATACCATGTATAAATATTACCCAAGAATGGCAAATCCAAAAAACTGCAACGTTCCAAACTATCATTAAACTCTCTAATAGGCCTAAGTGCCGGGGAGGAGAAAAGCTCTCTTCCAACCTCCAAACCACATTAAAATCCCCCCCCCCCCCACCAGCCACTGTCCCGAGACCAATTCTGAAACTTCAGCCATCTCCAACCACAACAGTCTCCGAGTAATATAGTTACAAGCAGCATAAACGAAAGATATAATACAATTTCCCTCTAATCCCATATACCTTTCGATTTGACAAGATAACATTTGGTTTGTGTCACGCATTACTGAGACCTTCAACTCAAAGCACCAAAATAACCAAATTTTCACATTTAAATTTGAATGATAATAAGGCAATTGAAGTCTATAAGCGTATGAGGCAATCCTTGAAGAATTGATCATTGGCTCCAAAATTGCAACTAATTGAGACTATATCACAAGACATGAGATTTCAATTTTTCTAAAGAGTTATTCATACCTCTTACATTCCATATTAGAATGTTCGTCATGTCTACTGATTAGAGGAGGAGCTACGCCGGAATTGTTGTCATGTGACAACATTTGAAGGAGGGATGTCTTTTTTCTTCATGATCATGGTAGGTGAGTCGGATTGAGCATCACTTCTTTCTGGAATTTCTTCTTACAAATATCCAGTGATTAGATTCACAGCATCTGGGCCCATGGTTGAACCTCCGGACGTGCTGGAGTTAGCATCACTAGTTTGCATTGGATCCCTGATTGCTAGAATATCCGGATCTTCATGTTCTGCTGCAAGCTGCTGTCCAGCTTGATTTTCCTGATTCTATGCCTTTTTGTCTCCAGTTCAATCTTTCTGTTCTCCTGCAGATTGCAATCCTAGTTGAGCAATGTCCGTTTCTGGGTTCTCTTGGACACCCAAGGATAAATTATCACCAATAGGCCCCTGATTTGCTATCTGATTTTCCTGTAGGGTGCTGATTTCACAAACTGAATGCCCATAACTTGAGTTGATATGTTGAACCTGATTTCCTTCAGTTCCCTTTGGCTCAGCTGTTGCTTCCTTCTGCTGCTCGGATTGTTGAAGAATTAGGTCCGTTGTATCAGCGTCCTTGATCGTCCAAACCTGTAGGTTTTTGATTTTGGGATTGTGATGTTCTGTGCGTGGGGCTGCTGGTGCAGTTGGAAACTTCTTCATCTTCAAATGCGGGTTCTTCACATGACAGAACTCTTGGGAATGGCCAATCTTTTTGCAGTGTGCACAATAATGCAGCTTGTGTTCATATGTTATTGGCTACCAAAACCCCGAATCTCCTTGATTGATCCAAATTCTGTTTGGCAAGGTGAGCAGAAGATCAAGCGCGACACACACTTGAGCAACACTTGGTCTCGACATTGTTTCTGTGGGAACATCAACTTTGAGAGGTTTCCCAACAACGCGAACGAATGCAGAATTTCCTTTTTGAAGAAATGTATGGGCAGATTTGGAAAGGAAATCCACGCCAATATGGTTGATGGTTCCTCTTTGACATGGAACTGTGGCGTCCATTTAAGCACCCTCATTGGAACACCGTTGAGCATCCATACTCCTTTTAGCCAAAGGCGGCAGTAGTCGTCTTCATGGGATACCCGAATCGAGATGTGCCTGGCATCAATCCATCCAATGGTGCTTTCTCCTTTTAGCCCAATAGTCTGGAACGATTTCCAAAAATTGTCGAGGGATGGTTTTCTGTATGAGAACTTTCCAATCAATGATAATTTGAACGGAGCAGAGAGGCTAGCGACTTCCTCCTTGGAGAAGAAGAAAGCTAGTTCTCCTTTGAAAATCTGAGCCGTTTTCAGTGGAATTGCTGCCAGAATTTCGCCCGTGCTGGTTTGTCCTTTGAAGAGAGAAGAGAAAGAGCCCTTATCCCATGGAGGTGCGGCCACCGGAAGGGCTGGATTGTTTGGCGGTGCAGCCGCCGCCATCCTTCTGGCTGCAGGAGTAGTTGGCGTTTGAGTAGGGTCAGGAAGTTGATAAAATGACCTTAGATAACAACTAAATTGGTAGTATTTCATGGAGAAATTAATGAATTTCACTCGTGTAAGTGTGGATCTCTCTTCCTAATCCTATGTGCTAGTATTGACACGTCAGAATTCTACTTCCATCTCTTAATTACCTCGAAAAGTGTTGACATGTCAGAATTCTGTTTCCTGCTATTTCAATGAATCAAAACCCTACATAATAACCAGAAATGAAATTGAAATAATTGAGAGCAAAATCTTATAAACATGCAATAAAGTACAGAAAACCATTCATTTATTAAAAACACAGGCTTGTCTTCATACGTGAAGTTTGTAGGTAGCCAAGAGAAACCAGTAGATCCGTAGGACTTAAGTGGAAGTATCTTAACCTTAACTACCAGTTATAACTTTTAGCTCACCTGAAATGCAAAAAAGTGAACAAAAATGTTACTGCAATTGCTCATTAATTTGTAAAAGAATATTCCATCACCTTTTATACGGCAACTGCACCATAACATTAGAGAATATTATTGAGATTTCATTCTTCCAATTTTGTTCACATGTGCCAATCATGAGGGAATAACCTTTCCCCTTAATTATGCAACATGTCTCTTAAAAAAAAAATTAAAAAAAAAATATTTTATGAAAAAGTTAAAGAGAAAACAAAGATAATACTCTATCCATCCAGACTTGAATTGAATGTTCAATTTATCTAGAAATTAATGTTATCAAACAACGATAAAAAGATTATGTGCCCTACTGATTATTTTATAGAGGATTGTGAAAGCTGTCAGAAAAAAAGAAAAAGATGGACGTGGAAATGGAAACGGATGCAACGACAAGAAGAGAGAAGACAATGGTTAACCTACTCAGGTTTGCGTTCTCCCCGAGGACATGGATTCTTCTCTTCTACTGCCTTTTGCAAGCAATTGGCCAGATAGCCAGCACCTTGCTCATAAGAAAATACTTCTTGCACGGTGGAAAAAGAAAATGGATCCCTGTTTTTCTAGTCAGTGCTGGATTTCCATTTCTGATAATCCCTATGTACATCTCACACGTACGGAATCGTTCCATATCTCCGGCGGCGGCGCCCAACACCTGCAGGAAGCTGATCTTGGTCAAACCGAGAACTGCTGCAGCCTGTGCCTTCATAGGATGTCTTCTTGGAGTAGAAAGCTATATGCATATAATCGGTTACGCTTATCTTCCGGTCTCCGTTGCCTCCCTCCTCAGTTCAAGTCAGCTAGCCTTCACGGCGGTGTTCGCTTTTCTGGTTGCGAAGCAAAAGTTCAATCATTACACGATTAACACGGTGGTTTTAATGACCTTTGGATCGATTATTTTGGGATTACATATGAATGGTGATCGTCCAGCTGGAGAATCAAACGGTTTATACACGTTGGGATTCTTCATGACCTTAGCTGGAGCCGCCCTTCACGGATTCACGATGCCACTACTTGAATACACCCAACAGAAAGCGGGAGTTCCGGTCACGTATGACCTTGTTATGCAAATCCAGTTCCTAGTGTTAGCTTTTTCTACTCTGTTCTGTACTATTTCCATGATCATCAACAAGGATTTTCAGGTATGAGAAAAAGGAAAAAAAATACTACTTTTACTCCCCACCCTCTCTATACCCTCTATCCCTTGAGAGGCAGTGACACCCTACAAATCGTCTGGTGTCTATCTGTCAGTCTGCTTACCACTGCTCACGGTGCCAAACAACCTACTCTGTATTTGACATAAAACTGCCTGATTTTTTCATTTAATTAATTAAATGCAGGCTATTCCGAGAGAAGCAGCAACATTTGAATTGGGACGAGTGAAGTACTACACGATATTGGCAACGGCAGCGTTTTCTTTGCACATTTTAATAGTAGGATGCCTTGGAATTGTATGCACCTCAACATCTCTGGTCGGAGGAATTGTGAGTTCTCTTCTGATTCCAGTTCTACAGATTTGTGCGGTTGTTTTCTTACCTGAAACCTTCAACGCTGAGAAAGGGATTGCTTTAGCTATGACCCTATGGGGTTTTACCTCCTACCTATATGGACAATACAAAACAACCCAAAAAAAAAAAAAACAAGAAGAGACAAAAGAAATCCCAGCAAATCTTGGTGTAGATTGATTTATGTTCTTTCTCTCAATCGATCGAGATTTCCAATGAAGAAAATAGATCTCTTCACTGATGTCAATTATATATTCTACTATTCTAGTCCTTCGTTTAGGCCTCTTCAATTCTTGTGAAATTATGGATAAGTACTTCGCCATTATTCCTGTTCACTATTGATTTAAAATTATCTGCAACGTATGACCTTATTATGCAAATCCAGTTCTTAGTATTAGCTTTTGCAACTATGTTTTGTACTCTTCCCTTGATCATCAACCAGGATTTTCAGGTACTGTTCTGTACTTTATTATTATTTTTTTCTTCTCCCCCATAGAATATCGGGTATCCCACTCCGTGCTTACATGGTCTAACTTTACTTTGGATGTAAAGCCTAGCAGGAAAGTCTAACTCTTGCTCAGGTCAATGTTTTTGACATCAAATTAAATGGACACACTAGTAAAGGTCGGATCGGTTAAATCAGATTCGATTGAGTTTTTTCATTTTTTATTTTTTAGTAATTTTTTAATTACAAATTAAATAATATAGTATAAAAAATTTATAAAAGAATAAATTCTTATCTTTCAAGCAAATTTTTATATATATTTGAAAAAACAAAAAAATGTTATGTTATTATTAATTTTATTGAGTTATTGGTTAGTTCAATACTCAAATTATACCGGCCAAAAAAAAAAAAAAACTTACATGTGGTCATTTTGTATACACGTGTCAATTGGGGCTGACTTGACCTGACCCAACCGCAAGAGCTAAAAAATTTGAAGGATCGTAACGGGCCGTGACAACCCCACAAAGGCCAAGGGCCGGGCTGCCCCTACAATTCACACCACTTAAAAAAATTGTTGAAAACAGTAAAAAAAAATAAATAGAAAATTAGAGAAAAATGTAGAAAATGATATATAAACCAAACATACAAATGAAAAACTCACTATTAATATTCATTACAATCCAAAATGAAAACGAAATAACTAAACAAACAATTTTAGACACTCTCAAATGGAATACAGATTAATTATATTCAATACACAGAGGAGTAACTGAATCTTCTACACTTCCAAATGGAATACTTCCAACTTCAAGAATGTTTGAATCGGATTTGGACATTGTTTTTTTTTTTTTTTTTAAATATAATACCGTCCAAAGACGGGGGTTAGGCGTGGACCCCTACCCATATATTAAAATGAAAATAGGGCCAAGGCCTTACAATGCGAGAAGAGTAGAAGAACTTCCAGGCTAGCTAAAGAATGAATCTAGGGAATTTTATCCAACATGGGCAAATCATACGCCTTTCTAATATGATAAAGGTGCCAATTTATCTTCAGAATAATCTTCCTACTGCTGCTAAAGACATCAGAATAGACAGAAGCACATCGAGCGACCCAAATCTCATGGCAGATCACGGACGGAAGGAGCTTCACTAGGCTACCTAGGCGTCGAGCGTGTGTAGTCCAGCTGTATAAGTTGTCTGCCAGTGTTGCTGAGGAGCTCATCACTCCGAAGGCTCTGTTGTAATGAGTCCAAACATTCACGGCTAATTGGCAATCCCCAAATAGATGCTCCATAGTCTTGCCAGATTGTCCACAATGGCAACGAGATGCAAGCAGGAATCCCAACCAAGAACGGATGTCATCTGTTGCCAAAAAGTTCTTGCGTAATTTCCACTTGAAAATTGACCAAGAGAGTGGTCTTTGTTGGTGGAAAAAATGATCCTGTCTGCTGTCACTCAGTTCCTCCTCCTCTAAAGCCGAAATACACTTCGAGATATTAAATCGACCATGGGCAAAGATGACATCATCTCTACACCAAATAGTAAACCTAGAAGCATATTTTGCATCAAGTTTAATTAGAAATAAGTAGGAACACTATCCTCTTCATAAATATGATTAGTAGAACAAAGCATTACAAAATTATAACGATGTTTATTAAGAAAATCTATTCCCCGTGGTAGGTAATAAATTTTTAACTATTCTAAAAACTCAAGTTGGATTGGAATTTAGAGATTTTGAGTTCGAGACACGATAAGAATAGGTGAAAGTAAAACGAGAGAGTCAGAGGAGGGGGTGGATGTTAAGACCCAAAACATCCCCAGAAGGAGCTGATCTGCAAATAAAGAATTTCTTGTCGGCAAAATTTCATGCAACCAACCAGGAGAGTACTTTGGAGGCGTCCACTAATCAATTCTACACATTTAACTCTAAATAATATAGATGCCACGTTTGTCATACATGCTCCCCTCTTTGAGCCTCTATACCGATTAATACAAAATAAGTGAATTCTTTAATTCTACGCATTTGAAAATAGATGTCGATTGTTCGAATTGCTTAGATATTTAAGTCTATACTTATCATCGCATTATATCTTTACACATTTTAAAAAATATGATTGACCATATACAATTGCTAAGTATTATACTTTGAGACTAACTTTTGACTTGCATACATTTTAAAAAAATGAGTTAGATTTATTTTATTTTACACTCAATTATATCAAATTCTTAAGAAATTTTTAACTAATTTAGGAAATGGGACATTCATTACCGGACAACTTAAAATGAAAATATGAATATTCAATTTCAAATAAAGGAAGTATAATAATTCTCTCATTCAAATTGTTGTTATGGCTACCTTCGAACTTGAAAAGTAACTATGACACTAGCAGCATCTACAATCAATTACTCCCTGCATTCAAAAATGAATATGTCATTTTTTATTTTAAATTGTATGGAACTAAATGTCACATTTCCTAATTTAATTAAACTTTTATTTTAAAAAAGTAACATTGCAATATTAAAATTAACTAAATTATTTTTTTAAAAAAATGTGTGTAAGTTAAATTGAAATATTAGATTTTTGGGAGAGTATTTTACAGTGGTCTCATATGTCATAAGTCATACGCTTGAAGAATTATCTCTCCAGCATGCCTAAGCTTTGATGTTAAGAGAGGACTACAAGAGCCATGGACCAAAAGATACAGACTGAAAAGGAATTTCAGGCCTGAAGAAACACAATGAGCCATGTCTCTCAAGCTTTAATACAATGGGCTGAAGATGTTTATTGGGCAATTGAAAACTTTAGCCCATATGTAATTTTGCAATTTTGCAAAGCCTATAAATAATAAAATTCCTCCGTCGGCGTTTCATTTTCCCTCTATTGCTCTGAAATTTGAAAACAGAAACCAGAGCTACAAGGAAGCGTCAATGGAGGAGTTCAATACAACTGAATTACATAATCAAGCTCTGAAAATCGATTCAGCAATTGCAGTTCGCTGTGCTAAGGTCGCTCTTCTGCTCTCCGATCTCCAGCTCTCTTTCACTGATGAAGATGAATCTGCTAAGGTCTTCACTGTCTTTTTCCATGTGTATGTAGCTTTGTATTATACATAGTCTTTGGTGTGTAATGATTCATATTGGTGAAATCTATGAGTTATTGATTGAATTTCTGAAGGAAGTTATTTCGGAGCTGAAGAGACAGTTGACGAAGTTAGAGAGACAATTGTTGAAAGAGAGAGAATACAATAAGAAGATGAGATTCCAGAGTTCGATGGAGTTGTGCATATGGATCGGCATATTCTTCTGCCTTTGGGAAATCTCTTTGTTTCCCTTCGATTTTCCGAATCTCTATCAGCAATATTTTCCAATAATCAAGTGCCTTTTAACTGTTCCAATTCAGTATTTTGATTTTGAAAATTGAGTTTTTGAAAATTCGAACTGGTTTAAAATGTAAATGATGGTGTAATGTTGAATTCCCAAGCTATGGGATTGCAATCTTCCCTCCTCTGTGAAAATCAATCCAAATCACATCTATCTCAATATTATTGTTTTCCAAGTTCCTTTCTGAACGACTTTAAATTTCGGGGTTGCAGAATTGGATATTCCTCCTTACTGGACTAAAAGGTAAAAACAAACAGTTTCGATTTGCAATCTAGTTGAAGCATTGCATTCTGATTTTGATTACTGCAGCTCCTTGAACTTCTTTTACCTCCCTATACAATGAGAGAGCGTTCACTTGGCCTGATCTCTTCCAAGTTTTGTATGGCTATGTTATATAAGGAGCTCTAATTCGGGTTCCGTTGTTGCAGTTTTGAGGTACAAATTGTATGCGATAACCATTCACATGGTTCTTTTTCTTTTGGCGTCGCTAGCTGTTAAACTTTTAGTTGTAAACTGGACCTCCAATTTCCTTCTACAGCATCTTGTACACACGTTATAAGTCAGTTTTCAGAATTGTTTTGCATTAGCGGGTACAAGTCATTTCTGTTTTGCATTAAGGAGTTTTTGAAAAATCTCAGTTCGCAATACATAAAAAAAATTATTAAAGAATCATCATTATTAAATACTCAAAATTATTTTAGGTAAAGCTTTTATTAAAAAAATTCTTTAAAGCATCATCATATTCTTTTCTTCTCTTCTGTTTGCTTTCGAATTTTCAAGGCTTTCCGTTTCGTTTCTGCAAACTAAATCAGTGATCTTCTTTTCTTGTTTTTGACCCATTTTGCTATTATTATTATCATTGTTTTTGTTTGATGCATCCGTCACCGAGAATCAGTTCTCTTTTTAGTACTACTATTATCTATTATCATTATCATATCTAATAATAATAACAATATTACATTTTAATTTAATTTTTATGGTTATTTTAATTTTAAATTATATTATATTAATTATATGATTTATCTAACAATATACTTATAAAATATTTATTTTTCAATATTTGTTTGATTCTATACTTTCTTAACAGGATAGAGTTGGATTAAATCTCTTTTTAAGTTGGGGTTCATTTTGTTTAGGTTTTGATTGTTCTTGGGATTCAAAGATTTGAGGTAAGTAGTTTCTATTCTTTTTTTATTTTTCTAAAGCTCCTTTTTTTACACGTTTTCTTATAAATATTTTTGTATTATTATGAAAGATATTATTTTTAAATATACTATGTATTTGTTTGAGTTAATGGTATGATTTATGAATACATGATACGTATGTATTGCTCTTATGATTCTATGTACACCAGAGAAGGCTAGTTCTCGAATTTACCTACCTGTCGTCGTTGAGTAGACAGGTCATATATGTATAGTTTTTGACCCACCTAACTGGGAAAAAGTTGGGCTGAATATCCACTATTGATTCCAGCATTACAGAGTTTGAGCCGATATATGAATGTACCCAAGCAAGCATATATTTACGAAGGTTTTTATGTATTTATGTGAATCTATGACAAGTATTTTCTTTGATTGATTATTTTATAAGTAGTCTCCTTTTTATTGAAAGGAGTATGCCTTTGATTGAGTGAATGCATGTTAAAATATTTTTATGTAAATAGTTGTTTTTCATCCGAGATAGGATTGGAATTACTTACTAAGCCCTTGTACGCTCACACCACCTTTTTCCACTTTTTCTCTCTTTTCGTAGTTGATTTAATATGTTTTGGTTGGATTAGAGATCTACTTCAAAGATTTGTAGTTGATTTAACTGTAAGTCATTTTCGGAATTGTTTTTAGTTTTGGAGACTTTTGTAAATTGTAGTTTTTATTTTGAGGAGTATTACGTTGAATAACATATGGTTTTTATTTTCTTTGATGTATATTTAAGAAATAACATATGGTTTTTATTTTCTTTGATGTATATTTAAGAATTAGGTAGCTTTGTGTGTTGCCGTGTGTTATTCCTGGGTGATGGGAAGTGACAAACCATATGGCCACTGAATTTGTCTCTTTTTTTCAATTTGACCATCAAATTATAAAATTAGTTAATTTAGCCAATATGCTTTACATTTTTAAACAATTTAACTATTACACTTTATACTTTTAAACAATTTAACTATTATACTTCGCGTTTTTAGAAAATTTAGTCATTGTATTTTGATTGGAATGAATAATAGTCACTTATATAATCAATTTTTAATGAAGATGTCATGTGGCTTTCAATGTCACTAGACTTTTTCATGTACGCTAAAATTAATTGATGTAGACTTTGTCAATTTCTTCTTTTATTTATTTATTGATTAACACATAATTTGAATGACATGGAGTAAAATTTTACGTTTAGTTAAGTTGATAAGGAAAATTTTAATGACATGGCAAGCCATAAGATATTATTAATGAAGACTATTACATTTTTAATTGTTATTCAATTAGACTATTGTTAAATTATTTAAAAATACAAAGTATAATTGCTAAATTGATTGATTTTATAGTTTTTTAGTCAAATTAAAAAAAAAAGTGATAAGTTTAGTGGTCACATGGTTAATTAAGTTATTTAACAATCGAAGTTGTACTCTTTTTTCAATTTGACCACTCAACTTTCAAATGTGTCAATTTGACGACTCAACTTTGAGAATTTGACGACTCAACTTCGAGAATTTGACAAATTGACCATTACAAGGTTAAAACCTTTGAAATTTTTCACAAAGTTGAATAGTAAATTTGACAAAAGTTACAAAGTTAAATGTCTAAATTGTAAAAATTTCACAAAGTTAAATGATTAAATAAAATAAAGATTTGAAAGTTGAATGGTTAAATTAAAAGAAACATAAAACTTCAATGGTCACATTGATGCTTATGCCGATTAAAAGCACTTAAATATAGCTATGTTGGGTTAAAAATACCCCTTTTTCTCTTGTTAATAGGTAAATTCTCTTTCTTTCTAATATATGGAAGAATATTAATAGAGGCAAGAATGAAAAATATATCCTAATTATGCAATTTTTTTTTACCTTCATCCCTCCCTATTCCCCATCTTTGGAGTCATCAATTCAGAGTCATCAACGATTTCTCACTTACCGCTTTCATGTATAGAATTGATACTTATGTAACAAAATTGTGTTCTGCCGGGTAGACATATGTATTAGTATATGTTATTTTGTACACAAGAAAGATCATAGGGCGAAAGAGTCCCACTATAGTCGACCTGAGAAAAATCCTAAGCAATGGAAGGGGTTATGACTTGAGAGACAGGCTCAACCGAGCCACCATTTCAAGAATTCAACAACAAGGAACAAGTCCTAACGAGCAGGGGAGCTCGATGAGAACTCCTCTTGGAGGAAGGATACCCCCTTGACGTAGCTTGATCGAAAGGACAGGTAGCGACCCTCGAGAGGTAGTCCCGAATCTATTGAGGAGAGCTACTCTCCCAAGAAATCAGGAGAAAACTAGGAGATACAGAGCAGTGCTAAAAATATAGGAGCCTTCACCATTTGTCCACAATATCAGGACTGCTCGAATGCCATTAGGATTCAAGGTACCGCAAGTGGAGGCAAAATGTGACGGTGCATGAGAGCCTCTACAACACATAGAAGTATATGTTTCCTACATGGAAATGTTTGAATACCCTGATCATTTCAAATGCCAAGCTTTCAGGTCCACGCTGACCAAGAAGGCACAGTCTTGGTTCAAAGGAATTTCAGAAGTAAGTATCTTGAGTGTCAGCAGTAATATCCTGCGAAAAGACAAGTATATCATCAATATAGACTAAAATAAAGTCTGTGTAAGGACTAAAAATAT
>JAOXNR010054892.1:0-11860 GCA_028571225.1 Parsonsia alboflavescens | reverse complement strand
TTTCAAGTATAAGCATGGAAGTTTGAGGATGAAAGTAGCAAGGTTGGTATTGAAGCTAGACTATGAAGAACAACTTGTTCATGACAAGATTGAAGAAGTTATGCTTGAAGATGATTGGCAAGCTGAAAAACCTTGTAATGTATTCAAGTGTGAAGACTTATATAGGGGATTAGAAGACATTGCAAGGTAAGAAATTGAATGAACCAGGCTGAAACTTTCAGCAAATGTGTTGAGACTTTACTACATTGTTTAAAGCACAACTGTCAATGGAGGCTGAGCCAAGGAAAGAGCTCAACATGTGAATGTTAGAAGACATCAAGGAGGAGTGATTAATCAGGGAATCAATCCATTTGAAGCTTTGGAAGTGAGGCTGCACGAGCTGGATAGATTGGTGAAATCTACCAGAAATTTTCTGTTATGGTCCTCTGTTTTTATAGCCTTGTTATCTTGACTTTAGTTGGACTTTTCAACTTATTGTTAGCTGCTATCTTTATGTTCTAAGCTAGCTTAAGAGGCCTAATTAAGTCCCTAATCATGTTTGGGGCTAAGCCTATAAATAGTCCATCATTTGTATTGCATTAGAACAATTAACTCTACAAACACTTTTCAGAAATTTGATTGAATTCCAAATGGATTCAAGGTACCAAAACCAAGAGTTCTTCCTAAGGCTCTTCTATTGTTCTTAGTTAAACTTTAGGGTTCTCGATGCTTGGCTATGGTAATTGAGTTGAGTTGATGAGACTCAATCCATTAGATCATATTGGATGACAATTGGTCAATGGTTCTAGTTTGAACCTCTTGTTGAAGTCTTGGTGAAATTTCAGATCATGTGTGATTATGGGTTTGGATAGATGGATGAGAAAAATTCCAACCTTAATTCAAGAATCACATCATCCGCTCCCATAGATTCAAAACCTGTCTACTCACTTGGTGGGAGCAAAAGTATTTTCAAAGATTGATTTGAAAGCTGGTTTTTGGCAATTATGAATTGCACCTAATGAATGATATAAAACTCCTTTTTTCATTCCTAATGCTCAATATCAATGGAAGGTGATGCCATTTGGGCTGAAGGTAGCTCCTTCAATTTTTTGGAAAGCAATGATAAAAATATTTCAACCCATCCTTCACAGTGCTTTGATTTACATTGATGATATCCTTCTCTTTTCAAAAGATGATGAAGCCCATTTGTCACTGTTAGAACAGTTCTTTGACATCGTCAAATCTTAGGGTATCATGATCTCATATAAGAAAAGCTTCATCGGCCTTCATGAGATTGAATACCTTTGTACGAAAATCTTAGGCGGTAAAATCCACCCAGGTCCTCACCTTGTTGAAACCCTTCCTTCATTCCCTAATGAGAACCTGTCCGTAAAAGAGATCCAGCAATTCCTTGGCATCATTAACTACATCAAAGCCTTTCTTCCTAAGTCCTCCAAATATACCAGTCTGTTGTCCAAGCTCCTGAAAAAGTAACCACCTCCTAGGAGTCATGAACAAACCCTAGCCTTCCAAACCCTCAAACAAATGTCCCAGAAACCTCTTCCACTCCACATTCCATCCACAGGTCACAGGATCTTACAGATGGATGCAAGTGATGAGTTCTGGGGAGCAATCCTCATTGAAGAACTCAATGGCCAGAAACATTATTCCGGTCATGCCAATGGCCAGTTCAAGGATGCAGAAAAGCACTTCCACACCACTATCAAGGAGCTTTTGGCAGTCAAATATGGTATCAAAAGGTTTGAATTTCATTTGATCAGTCATGAGTTCACAATACAGATGGATAACTCCTCTTTCCCAAAGATCATGGAATTAAAAAACGAAGCCATTCCTGAGCCTCAACTCCTCCACCTAAAAGATTGGTTCTCCAAATACCAATTCCAAGTCCAACACATTAAAGGAGAATCCAATATCCTAGCCGACCTTTTGTCTAGACCAAAGAAGAAACCCTTACCTACCTTGTTCTGCGGCAGCCTACCCAAAAATATACCCTTCATTTTCACCATCCTAGAATTTTACCCACCTGAACTAGCCCATTGTGAAACAATTGAACAAGTCAAAAAATATGCCAGAAAAACAATTTTCCAGCACCTAGCCTTAACCTATCAAGAAGAAAACCACTTTCGTGAACTAGCTTTTGACATTGATTACCCCTACAGCAACATTTCTATATTTTCATGGGTAAATCCTCTTTCTGAAAATAAGTTTGGGTATCTTTGGACTTCAGCAATTATTTGCTATTATCCTATAGAAATCGAAATTCACAGTTTCAAAACCTTTTTTGCCAATCCTAATCAGTTTGCTAGTACAATATTATGGCATTATTTTACCCTCTTCCAGTCATCACAAGATTGGTATAATGATTGTTGCTAGAGCCTTCCCGGCAATCTGATGAAGACATATCAGCTGTACATAGTAAACTTAGATTACTTATTACAAACCTTAGCCTTCTCCATGGATCAGCAAGTGGATTCTATCCAAGAAGCCCATGATTCACCCAACCATGAAGTTGGCTCATGATGAACTTCTTATCTACTTAAAGTCCCAAAATGCCTCTCCAGAACCACCAAGTTATAATCCAGATAATGCCAATTTCTTTGAAAAAAATAGCCACCTGAAGAAGTCATCAATTGGGATGGATACCCAGGACAGTGGGAAGTCCTACTCTCTTAGGCCTACTATTGGTATCACTTGTCACAAAAGCTTAATGAAGAAGAGGCCTACCCACCAAGGAATTTGGCAACTTCAACCTCAAGAATGAAGCCCTAATCATGCTCAACATTTTGGCTACAGCAATAGAAACAGATTCGGAAAGATCACAAGAAAAAAAAAAAAAAAGTTTCAGCAAGCCCTAGTCACTTTCAGTCTTCCGTTTGCAGTAGTAAAAGGAGTCAAGAATCTCTGAAATTCCTTCAGCCCAGTTGCATGGGTTTTTTTTTATTTTTCAGTGCTCTCATTTCAGTTTAATAGTTCTACTTTCAGTCCTCCATGCAGCAGCAAATTCGGCCAGCAAAGAAGTATTCCAAGCAAAAGGTTCCTGCCAGAAGAATTTTCTACTGTTATAGTGTTCCTTTGTTCAGTCCTTGCTCAGCCACTTGGTCCAGATTATGGTGTTGTCCTTCATGCAAAAATAAAGTGGCCAAATCATCAAGTTTCCAACCTAGTCATCAAGATGATTTTCAGTCAGAAGTGCTAAAGTTTTAATGCTCATTTTGTCTTTGTTCCAAATGCCTTCCAAGCAGAAAAATGTGAAGCCATGTCATCTTCATACAAGATTCAGCCTCAGCAAAAAGAAGTTCCAGCTTTGCTTTCTTTGGAGTCTTGTGTCACTCATTTTGTTTGTTTTCTAAATCAGAGTCTTTGTCGTGTACCAAGTTAGGGTTTGAGTGTATGAGTTGTATTTTTCTTACCAAGTTTGTCTCCTTTCCTTGGGGATTGTACTTTCAATAAGTAGCTTGCTTTGTAAGGAAGAATAGATGGTCACTCACCTATAAAGTGAACCGAAAGTTCTCTCCCAAGTAGGTTCAGTAGAAAGGTTTAGTAGAGAGGTTCAGTAGAGGGGTTGTCTTCAGTCCAAGTTAGATTTCAGATTTTTCTAAGTCATTTTCTGTCCTTAAGGTTTTCTAGCTTTGAGTTCCTCTCAAAGTTAGTTTGTGTAGAATGTCTCTTGTACAGTGTCTCTTGTATAATATTTTTCGATCAATAATATCATAAGTGTTTTCCTTCCAATGATGTTCTAAGTCTACATTTCTCTCTCTTGAAATCTTTTTGAATTTCCAAAGAGTTTATGAACCCCGTCAGTATTTCCCAATTATAGATGATCTATAACAGCCATAGTAGTGAGAGCATGTACTATCCTTGAGTAGCAAGTTAGAGGAAAAGAGAAGTAGCGGCATAGCCAGGCGGGGAGTCTAGGGTAAAAAGAAGTACTCGGGATTAGCTGTGTCAAGGGTAATGCTTCAACCCCGTTGATATCAAAGCCAACTTCGCGACCCTCCCGTGGATGTTGAGTATCTTGAACATCTCTTCTGGTGAGTGATTAGGAGTCGTGCAACGTTGGTCGTGGCATGGAAGATTTATGAGACAAGTTGGGAGTTACCAGGTCATGGCCCGAACTCTAGTTGTAACTCTCTCGAGTGCATCCGAGAGGTCGGTAACCTCTAGGTCGATGACTTGGGAGGTCAGTGGTAGCAGGTCGCTGCCCACCTTTCCTCGTTGCCTCAGTGAATCTGACTTTTAGGTATTGAAGGTATGGGGGCCTATGGCCCATTTGAGTTGACTTTTGTCCGAGTCCTGTCCGCTTATGTTAACTTATTTAGGTCGTACCCATTTTACCCATCACTAATCCATACAGGTTTCCTAAACGATAAACATTGCCATTTTAGATAGATTAAACTAATCATATGATTCTAATTATTCCGAAACATGTGCATTCAAAAACACTAATTTAAATCATAAACATTTAAACTCATTTAATCTCAATATATTTCTATCTATCTTCAAACTTTTTATGTAAAAAAAATTATTTTTTCATGGAACAAAAATTTAAGATGAAGTATTATTGAATTTAAATGAAAAGATAGAGAAAATTTTATTATTTATTATCAAAGAAGAATTTAAATCAATTGTGGGAAATAATCTATGTGGAAAAAATTAATTTATTTTTAAAATGCTGGTATAGAAAATTTTGAGAAATTTTAAACTTATCAAAAACATATTTATGAAAAATAAAATTGAATTCAATTCCAAAGGATAAATAGAAAAAAAATATGTGGGATTGAATTATAGAAGATTTACACACCAAAAGGGGGGGGGGGTGAATTTAATAAAAAGACTTTTAGTTTAAATCAAAGTTCAGTGATTTTTTTTTCTTGACACCAAAAATATTTACATGAAAACTATTAATATTTTATTATTAAAATATTTTAATAGAAAAATAGCTAAAATTGCTTTCAAAAGTTAGCAAATTCTTTTGAGATAAAATTTTAAATTTACTGTAAAACAAATTTATCTCCCAAATCATCTCTCTAACTCAATTAATTAACATGATAAATTTATCCTAAGAGGTTTTAGTAAGACTGTTTTGGTTTAAATATATAAGTTTTATGTGAATTTTTTTTGTTTTATATTGAAAATTGATTACTAATAATTTAAAAGATTAATTTTATCATCTGTCAGAGAATTCTAATTTATGGGAAATCGATTGAGCTCAAGCGTGGACTCTGGGTCATCCCTAAACCATAATGACTACAATGACTTCAACCTGAGAAGAAAACGAATTGGTCACTGGAGTGGGCTATCACCCTGAGAAGAGCTCCGATGCCTAAGTCAGTATTCTGGAAGAGTATTCTCTTGTAATTAACTACAAAAAAACTGTCCTTATCCGTAGACTGATTATAATTTTATTATATATTAAGATGAAGTAAGTTACCTCTTAAATTATGGCTCTCTCATTACGTGACAGTAGGCATTTAGGATAATCATGAAATCATATTAGATCCCGCCAATTGCTCCTAGAATCGTGGAGTTTCCCTTGGTTGGGATATCTTGTCATTCACTTCTCTGTCAAGAGTTATGAGTTCGCTAACCGACCTTTAGACTAACGTCGCAATCTGCCCGTGGACGTCGAAGGTCTCGACTATCTCTTCTGGGAGGTCATGCTGGGTGATCATAGGCTCATGGGAGATGTTAGGAGTAGCGCACAATTAGTTGTGGCATAGAAGATGTATGAAATAGATTGGAGTCCATCAAGTCGAAGGTCGTGGTATAGTAAAACCGCTCTCAAACTCATTTAGGAGGTTGGTGACCTGGGAGGTCAATGATAGCAGGTCACTGCCTACCTATCTTTGTTGATTTCATGAGTCTGACTTTTAGGTATTTGAGGGTTGGAACCTTGAGCCGATTTGGATTGACTTCTATCCGGGTCATGCCCGTTTAAGTTGACTTGTCCGGGTTGTGTCAGAAATATTATTAATTTTTATTGAAATATTTTTATGAAAAAATTAACTAAAATAATTTTAAGGGATTAGCTGTTTTCTTTCATATATAATTTTAGTTTTAGTGCAAAACTAATTTTATATTACAAAAGATATGTTGTTAAATTTTGAAACAAAGGTAACCATATTTTCTCCAGGCATACACAACATTTTGTCCAAACATAATTACTGGCACCTCCTTTACATTTACGGGTGGCTGAAAGTACCAGAAGGGGAAAAGCATGTTCAAGATCTTGACAGCTTGATGTAACAAGGCAATTTGAGTCTCTAGCTATAATGTTAGTTCCGGATGAGGAATCGTTAATCCTAATAACAATCTTATATTCAAGCGACAAAAGGAAAGAATTAGCAAATAACAAAAGACTTCATTTACTCCAAGCAGACTATAGACAAGAAAACTCACTGGAATGACTAACTTTTGAAAGCAGAACAAACAGCATTTCCACGCAGAACGAGTATTATGACACAGGTTAAATAAATGTAAAAAAGTTGTTGAATTCACACAATGTGTACCTTATAATTTATTTTCAAAACTAAATGCTGAAAAAGGCAAGGCATTTTCAACTCCTGCATTTTCCTGATGAGATGTGCAAATACAAGAAGACCCAGAAGGAAAATCAGTATGGCGAAGGTTGTCTCCCGATAAATGTACTTGTTAACAAGTTGTGTCCATAAGAACTGAAAAACAGTATGATTGATTTTACTGTTATATTACTAATTTTTCTTTTGTTGATTTGGAAAAGGAAAAAAAAAAAAAAGGGATTGAACATGGATTCAATCTTGTTAGGATCGAATAAGTTAAATTTTTCATTTTCCATGCATACCTATTTAGAATTAAATTTGTTGATATTTTGGTTTGAATTAATTTTGTCATAAAATTAAAATTATAACCTCAGAGAAAACATTATTTAATCTATTAGAATTAATTTAGTTTTTTTCCCCCTAAAAAAATTTTAAAAATAAATTTGTAACACTTTTTCTGTATGAAAATTGCTGGAGTTTTGTTTTGCAATAAAACTAGAACTCTTATTTGGAACGAAACTTAGTAATCTAACATGTCCATATCACTCCTTTATATTTAATCGTAAAAAGTTTTTTTTTTTATTAAATTTAGAATTAAATCTCAAAATATGTTTTCAATACTTACTTGAATGTTGAGAGAAACCAATTAGGATTAAGTAAGTTAAATTTATCCTTCTAGAATTAATTAGTTGGATGAAATGAGTTTCATTAAATTTTGAATTCGTATATGAATCTTTTTAAAATAATTTCGTAAATCCTTTTTCATATAAATCTATGCATATTGGAAACAAACAAAAAAAACCCCACAAATAGTCTGATAATGTTACTAAATACATTAGGATTCTTGTTTTCATAATTATTTCATAAATGAAACTTTCATCAGAAAAACTAATCAGTTTTGGCTTTATCATACATTAAAAACTTTTAAAATTAAATTATTAAAATGTTGTCATACAAATATTGTAGAATTACACTTGTAAGATTTCTAATGTTAAAATCTTCTACAATTGGATTTGATAAATATTTTCTTGAAAAAAAAAAGGTGTTGGGAAACTTAATAATTTTATATAATAAAAACTGTCGTAAAATTTAGTGAATTCAATATAAACTTATTTAAAATGGTCTTCCTTTTAATTTTCAAAAAAAAAAACACATAAATAAGCCAATTTTTTCTTTATAAAAATACTTTAATATAAATTTTATTCTGTAAAAATTATTGATTTCATATATTTCCATTTAAATCCTTTTAAATTAACTTATAAAATTATTTAATTTTTATAACTATAGTAGTTGGATTTTCTCGACCTAGTTTAGAATTAGTAATTTTTACTATAAAAATTCTTAGAAACCTAATAATACTACTTTTCTTTCAAATTTGAAAATTTTTTAATAAAAATCTAAAGGAACTAATAAAAAATCCTTCTAATTATTTTTAGAAACTTTCTAATTAAAATTTAGTAAATCAAGAAATGTTGCTAACAAATATATTACTTTACAATATATCTTCAATATTTAAATTTTTTTGAAAATTATCTTACCACATATATAGTTGAAATGAAATATTAAATGATACATCGTAAATTTCCTTCTTAAAAGTGTCAATAATAATTTATGTGTTACTTAAGGGAATTCATGTAAAAAAATATGTATTAAATATGACGGTAGAAAAGAAGAAGAAGAAAAGATACACTTAATGTGATTAAAGAGTTTTTATGTTATCCTTTATATATTTTTGTAATTTCAATTTAGTAAAACATATCCATGAATTAAAATTTCAGAATTCAATTACTATCTTTTAGTACAGAAATCTTAAATTCAAAATTAATATTTTTTTATACAGATATTTGAAATTAATCATGATGTCATAGCTATATGAATATAAAATAAATAATAATTAATTAATATGTTCTGTATACCAATACATTTAGAATTCAGAGATAGTAGATACTTTCTCCATACATTATCTTAGTGATTATTTCTATATTAGGTAATTTAATGAGTTATTGGTCAATCCAATTCTCTAACTATAACCCCTTTGGTTATTTTGGTCCCTGAAGATTTTTTTTTTTTTTTACCTGTTTAATTCTTAAACAATTTACGGGTTGGCCATTTTGGTCCTATTAGCCGGATTCTTAAAAAATGTCAAGAGAATTTGGAGTCAACAGTGGGTTGACCAAATTGGGAAAGGCATTTCCGTCATTACACGATTCATTAAATGAAATTTTTAAAAAATAAAATAAACACCAGAAGCTAAAAACGGAAACTATAGCTTTCTTCTTGGACATCCCATCCTATTTCAGTTCCCCCTTTTTTCAATTCATTAGAGATCAGATTTCAGTTCTTCCAACTTCATTTTTTCAGCTTCCTTCTTTCTCAGCTTTCTTTCCCCACCATGAGCTAAACCTTCCGGAGAGACCACATGGGAGTTTCATTCAAACCTTTCAAGATGCAACATGAAATGGACGAATCTTGTAATGCATCTGAGTCATGGAAGTCGGGTTTGTTTGAGACAAGCGACATCTCTATTTCCCCATCATTGATTTACTATTGTGGAAAAGAAGTTGTATTAAAAACTTAATGGACTAATCTAAATCCAGCAAGGAGATTTCTTACTTGTGAAAAGGAAAAGGTTAGTTTGAAAATTTCAATCTTGTTAATTTGGTTTTTCCAAAATGAGTGAGTAATTATGTATAGACAAACAGTTATGAGAAAATACAACATTTTGATTTTCCATGCCATCGCATTGAAATTAAATGACGGAGTCAGTTGTTGGTGGCAATCTGATCTAGTGAAAATTAAGTGTTTAATCCACAAAGAATACAAGTAGAGAGATTCAATGCCCATCATGGTGGTGATTTATGTTAGTACATTGTAGCTCCCGTAGAACTCTGAATTGTATCAACAGGTAATAAAGAGAGAGAAATATAAGATAAGGTTGATTCCAAAGACAATTTTTATAACAAAAGCAAGGTTACAAGCTCAAAAGAGTTAAGCATACCTCATCATGTGTTGGACAAGCCCTGGAATAAAGCTTCCCTTGGAGTGCTCAGCATAAAAGATCCTCAATGTTTCTTCATCAATGGCGGGTTTCCGCAAATGAGAAGGGCAACGACATTTGAAGTTGAACTACTAGTTCTTTAGTAATGCTAAATCTAGAATCTAAAATAATTTTCTTTATAGCACTAGTATAGTTCCTAGAAACTCCATCTGGTTTTATCATAGCAAGAGTCTACTCCTTCTCTATGGCTGGGTCTGCTAAATTTCTACAAATTTTGGAAGCACCATTTGTGTTCAGTTGTGTTCAATTTTATTCAATTAATCAAAATTTTTAGGTAATTTTACTGACCAAATTATTTATTTATTTTTTAAAAAAATTTGGATAGTCTTGTGGACTTTGTAGATACTTCTCTTAGGTTGTTCCGCCTATGTGTGAAAGATCAACCAATGTGATTCGTGGTTTACTAAAGAAAGTCAAGAAGATGGAGGAAGAAGAAGTTGCAAGAAAAAAAAACTGAGGAAATTATATGTTGCACTATGTTTATCCTGGATGTTTGTGTTATTTTTGTGGCTAAATAATTAGTCGGATGATTAAATTTGCCTTCGTCATTGTTGGTAGCTGAATTTTAGTGTTGTTCTTATTAGATGGAGGGTTGGGTTTTGTTATGGATGTTGGTTTCCTTGTATATCGTTGTAAAAAGCCATGACTCAATTAATGTTGTTGTTCAGAAGAGGATGTCTGTTCAGTAATTAATTTCAATTATTTTTTTTATTTGTTCATCTGAGTATAATAACAATAGGCAGCATATATAAATGCAAAAGTCGCAGCTTTTAAGTTCACTCTAAAAGGAAGAAAAATTACTGAAATTGAAATCACATTACACTAAATCAAATTTGATCAAAATGTAGTTCTAGAAACAGAATGAATAGGTGGGTAAACACAACAAAATATAGTCCCCCAACAACAAACTAGTTTGATCTATATTGTACAAAGTGAATGAATGTTCAAATTTAAATTCCCTGTACAGGAGTATTACATGCACTATATTCCACACTTATTAACATCTCAATACATGTGTTAACTATTAACCAAATAGAAACAATATGCCAAAATGCATTCCATTTCACTTTCGAAGTACGGATTTATATAATATCCATAAGTTTTCAACAAAAAATAGGCCTTGACATAATCTTATGGTCTTACCAACATCCATAGGCTTTTGGCATTCATTTATGGCCATAACAACATCCCTAAGTTTTTATACAGAACAAGGCCTTTACATAATGTTATGGCCATAACAATATTCATCCCCCATGAACAACCATCCAGTACATTCCATCCCATATCCAATATCCAACCATCCACTATAGCCCAAAAACTCACCAAACCAGGCACATTTATCAATAAACTACAAAATAAGAACTGCCATTTATCCACACCAGTTATTGTATGTCAGTTAGGTGCACTAAGCATATCCAAAGGCTTGATCAAGGGGTGTAATCGTGCAGTTGGGGATTTGCATGTTGCTCTATTATGTCCAGTTTCTCCACAAGCATGACACCTACTTTGTTTTCTTTTCACCTTGTTTGCCTGCAAAACGAAGTCAAAAAGGAAAAAAAAAAAAAAAGAAGTATATTAGTACTTTATTTCTTTTCTCCATTGTAGTTTCCTGTAGAGAAAGTTGTTTCATTTGATCATAGGTTAGGACACATGTATCTTATGATCATACCTAAGATTTTGTGCTTACTCCATTGAAATTTTTCTATACTATTACTGATTCTTTGAAAACACGAGCATTATTCTTCTGAAAAACCTACAAGATGATCTATAAATAGATATCTTAGGTTCTGGTTTTGATATTACCAAATTGCTTGTGGATTTGATCCTCTTAAAAAAGGTGTTAGTAGAAGATATCATTTTTAGGTCCTAAATTGGAGGCTAAACTCGCAGAAGAAAAACAGAATTTCTGAACATATTGAGGAGAAATCTGCAAAATGGTATTAGGTTGAAGCAACAAATGAAAGAAATTCCATTCAGTGAGATCAAAGATGCCAAGATAGAAGATACTTAAGCCCTTGGGGAAGTACATGTTGTAGAAAAGAATGCAGAAATTCCTCCCCCAATTTAAGGTGCAAAAAAGACTGCTGTTTGAGAATAAAGAGAAAAAAGTTGCGGAAACTCAAACAGACGAAAAGCTGTTCTTCCATGTCAAAAGAGCTTGGCCCTGTAAATCAATGGACAAGGAAGTGGAAAAGAAAAGGGGGTTTATCAAGAGAAGTAGTATGGTGAAGGCTAAGGGACCGAAAGAAGTTAAGGGAGCAAGCATTGCTGAGAGAAAAGAATA
>JAOXNR010054891.1:0-11860 GCA_028571225.1 Parsonsia alboflavescens | reverse complement strand
TATAAAAGTATAAGACTCACTTTCTCTCAACATGGAATCATTATGCTCAAGAATTTCAATAATAGCATGTTGCTTATAAACTTCATAAGCATTTCCACATTCATATTTAGGAATAGAAAACATATGCTCATGCTCATAATTCAACAATTTAACACCAAGAGTAGATATGAGAGAGTACCACTTTAACATAGCACTCATCATCTTGTTGTCCTTGTCTTCCTTTATCTTGCTTAGGCCTTCAAAGTCTTGCATCCTAGACAAGCAAACACTAGAAAGAGAATGGTCAATGTTAGAAGTAGGAAGATAAATCTCTTTGTTCCTCTCTAAAGCACTCTTATTTTCTCTTTCTTTTTCATTTGAGCTCTCTTTTTCTTCTCTCATCTCATATTCTTCCTCAAGCTCATTTTCATTTTTCCACTCAACTCCACTCTCATGTTCTTTTTCAATCTTATTCTCATTTTTCATTTCAATTGGAGACTCTTCTTTCACAATTGGTATCTCTTTCTTCACTTCATGGGACTCTTGGACTTGCTCACTTTCAAAAACTTCTTCAAAACATGATTCACCATGGATAGCCTCTACTTTTTGCTCCTTGGAACAGGACACCCCTTCTTTTGGCAAAACTCCTTGCACTTGAGTTGGTGAAAATGTTTCGTAGCTTGAGCTCCCATTAGTTTGTTCATAGGAGGATTTCTTTTTCTTCAAGCATCTTTGAAATCTCTTGGCATGGTATACCATCTCCTCAAGATTTGAATATTGGTGTTTCCCAAGCATTTCACCAATCTCCCTATTCAAGCCATTGAAGAATCTAATCATTTTAGCCTCTTCACTCTCTTCTTCATTGACTCTTCTCATTGCTCTTTCAATCTGCTCATGATACTCTTTTACACTCTTGGAGACTTGAGTAAGAGTTCTTAATTCCTCATCTTCATAGAGGTGGTTGGTCACAAATTTCTCCCTCATTCTAGTCTTCAAGTCTTTCCCTGTAGAAATGGTTGGCTCCCATTTATCAATAACTATCCTCTTTGTCCTCATTTGCAATTGTTTCCAAATAGTCCTTAAGACTCTCAACAGTCAATTTCATCTTTTCTTCTTCCAAGTGGTCATGACTGTTAAGCACACGGTCCACTTCCCAATCCCAAGTAAGATGAGATTTAGGATCATTCAAGCCATAGAAAGGTGGAATAGTCATATAATGGCTCCCAAAACCTCTTTCATAGCCTCTTTCCTTCCCATATCTCCTTGGCCTCTCATATTCATCATAGCCATCATCATCATATTTCATAGGCTCATGTCTACTTTTAGAGGGATTCACTTGGTAATTTCTTCTATCAACTCCTCTATGTGATGTAAACTCCTTAGAAGAGCTAGGTAGAGATTCTCCTCCTCTAGTCATGATTCTCCTTGAAATATAAACAAGAAAAACAGGGGAATTTTTGCACCTCACTTGTCACTCGTGTATCACTCCTTTCATTGGCTCTTTCTTTTCTCTCTATGTTCCTCACTCCTAAAGCCTTTTTCCACTCTAGTTCTTAATCAACCCTCAAGAGCGATAGGCAAATCACTTAGGCAAAAAGCACCAAATTGATCCACACAAATCACCTAGTTGATTAATTGAAGTTGTTCAAATGAGAGTCAAGAAAATAGAGTTTCAAATAATTAAGGTCAACCAATTCAATACACAAGAGCAAACACTTTGAATCCAAAGAAATTCTCGAATAGGCATTTTAACAAACACCTAGAGGGAAATTAAATTGTGGACCAATTTATCAATGAATTCTACTAACCTAATTCCCTTGATTTCAAAGTTGATAGACAATAGTCAATGTAATACAATAGAATCCCAAATCAACTTCAAATCAAGCAATTGCAACAAGTTTAGACAGGAAATCCCTCAAGTTCTAGTTTGGCACTTTCGAAATTTGGTCTTGCCTCTATTTTTTTTTTTTTTTCTTTTGTCTTTCAAGAACAATGAAACAATTCTCTTCTTTTCTTCTTCTTTTTTGTGGATATAGATGAACAACTCAGCAAACACAAAGGTTCACAAGAAACACTAGGACAGATGTAAAGGAACAAGAACAAACACATACAAGATCATAGGATTTTCAAAGAAGAAAAATATGATATTTAACACTTAAAATAAAGAAAGCAAGTAAGATAGTCAAACCTTTGATGATAACCAATCTCTGATACCAAAAGATGATGTGATTTTCTTGTAGGTTGAAGGGTTAATTTCACACACAACAATCAAATCAAATCAGTATAAAATAAAGGACTCATCAAAGGTATGTTTTGGGAGATTAGGAAGACCTTTGTAGATTAAACCACTACAACAACCAACCTCTTGATTTGTTAAGACCACTCAATACCTCACCCGAAGTGATTGACAGCCCAAGAGAAATGACTAAGAACCTAGTTCTAGACATTCTCAAAGATCAAAATGATCTTGGTTTGGAGAAGCTCCAAGAAAAGTTTCTAGTTTTTGTCTCAAAGTTGTGTGTCAAAATGGCTGAAACAAACCCTCTTTATACTTGCTAAAACAATAAACTAAGCTTAACAAAAGGCTGGAAAAAAAAAAAACTTAAAATGCAAAAAAATGGAAGCAAAACGCAAAAATTTGACTTCAGGTGCGACGCTATCCAGCACAGGCTTCTAGATCGGATGCTACCCCGGATTCTTTCTGGAAAGGTTGCCAAATTTGCTCATCTGATCAGGCATTGGATGGAATTGATCAGGCCCCGGATGCAATGCATTTTCCAGCTTTGCTTCTTCTCTTTTTCCCTTTTGTTCCGTGCTTTGTCTTGGCTTCAAATTGGCCTTCATCTTCAAGCTAACCTCATGGAACTTGGCATCATCTTCTAGTTTTCGTCCTCCCTTGATTGCTTTAACTTATCCTCTGGAAAGACTTGAGTTGAATATGCATTCCTTAGCTTCAATTCTTCTGACTCATCTCCAAGTTCATTCCTCCCGAGCATGGCTTCAAAAATCAGTTTGTTCTTCCTCATTTGGAATGGATATCATCAAAGTTTTCGTCATTCTCCTTAGGATATGATACTCGTATATGGCTTCATTACGTGGCATCTTTAGATATCCATCATCTTCCAAAGGGGCTGAAGATCATTCTATATGATCCCTTGCCATCTCTAAATGCAGTTGTGAGGGCATGCATGATAGAGATGATGGAGCTGGTTTGTTGGATGCTGCCACACCTTCTAGTACAAACCGACTATTATTCCATGATGGGAGTTGCTGTAGCTCCACCTGCCAGGTTCGACTATGAATTTATTAGCATTAAATCCCTCCCTAGTTAGCCTGATTTGACTAGTTGTGCGACCTACATTGCACAATACATGGTGCAGCTGATGAGGGGACATCTTAGGAAGATGCCTTTCTGGATGGTATTTTTTATGCACCCCAGCGCATTAGGGACGAGATGGCTTTTATCACTCTTTCATGGAGCAGCACGATGTAGTTTTTAATGACAATGATTTTTTTTATTTATATTATGTAAATATTTTACCACAATGTAAATTATATACATGAATATGAATTATGTAGATGTTTTATTTATATTATGTAAATTTTTTGCACCCAATGCAATTATATAAATGAAAATGACGTATGTTGTTGTTTTATTTATATTATGTAATTAAAAAGAATATGAAAATAATTAGAAGTCATGAATCATCTCAACACCGACATCACCTTCAAAAAAATCTAGACACTTAAGTTAACATTAATAAAATCTCTCGCATCATTTGTTGCCTCCAACGTTTCTCCAGAAACTTGAAATTGTTGGGTAGATAGTGGATTATATATGTGCACTTCTTGAGTTGCGTCATTTGATATTGTTACTTCTCCTTCGGGATGTGAGGCTTTTGTATTGACTATGTTTGGACAAGTTAGACAATTGTGTCCTTTTCTTTTACATATTTTGCAAGCTTTCTTCCTTCGGTATTGTTCATTACGAGAGAAGAACTGACCTTCTTGTGCTCTTCCTGCCTCCTTTCTATCAAACAGGGCATTGACAATTACATCTTCCAAACCTGCAATTCTACTCAGACTTGCCCTTCTATCAAATGGGGCATTGACAATTACATCTTCCAAACTTGCAATTCTATTCAAACTTGAACACAGTGGAATAGGCTGTATCAAAGGTGCATATGTCATCTTCAATATTTCAGTATCAAATGAATTTCCACGGCATAGAGTATAGTATAGTAGTGAGCTCCAATTTCTCTATAAAGATTTAAAGATGATAGAAAAAAATTGGGATTATGATTTTAAATTTATTTTCCACACAATACGGAGAATATAGAAAAGAAAGTCCTGAAGGTCACACATACCTTCCAGAAGGTGGAACCTACCTTACAGAAGGTTGAACTGACCTTCCACCTTCCAGAAGGTTCGGCCTTCACTTTGTACCCAATTTGAACATCTAACGAAATTGAAAAGATAAAACTGCCCTCAAGTCACCTTTTTTAACTAGAAAACTTTTTTCTTTCCTAAATCCTCCAACTGCGGGAAAAATCGAACACTCTCAACCCCAACATCCATCTTCTGCTGGCGTTGCCATTGTGGGAGAAAAAGCTAGCAAGTCATCTTTGCACCCACCGTCACCTTCAAACTTTGACATCACAGCTACAGGTAAGTTTCCATTGTGTCCATTTAATTCTTTTTCCTTTTTCTTTTATTTCTCCAATAGTTTATTTAAATTTTTTTTTTTATTTTTTTCTTTATTTTTCTTGTATACTTTTCTTTTGTTTTCTTGAGTGAAAGGATATTTAGGTGGTTTTTTTTTCCTATTGTTTTTGTCCTAATTTTTTCCCCCAATTTCATAAATGTGGAAGAAGAAATATGGCCGAGAATGGAGTTCAAAGAAATTGGATTGATCTTTCCATTGAATTGTTGGAGTTGATTGTTTCGAAGCTCTTCATTGTTGACCCTAAAACCTTCCAATTAGTCTGTTCTTCATGGAACAATGCAAAGAAGGCATATGCTCCTTTTCGTTTTAGAGCACAAAGGGCTTAGTTTGTTGGTTTTGCAATCTATGTTTGAAGTAGCAGTATGCCTTTGAGATGAAGACATGAAGTAGAGATATAATATGTTATTATTGGTTCTGTTCAAAATTTGAAACGCTTTTGTTAGAATCATAATTGTTATTCTGTTGGATTTTGTTGCAAATGGTGTTGGATGCGGCCATGGAGCCCGGAAAATGTTCTATTTGCAAGGGGAACTCTGTCAAAAGATTTTAAAAAATTTGAAGTCTCTTCCAATTACTACGGAATTAAAAATTATTTAAATCTTTTCAAATTAGCTTTTCTTTCTTTTTTAATGTGTGTGTGTGTGTATATATATATATATATAGAATAAATTTGATTATTTACAAAAAGAAGAAGGAAACTATATTAATTTGATCCAATTTTGTTGGAAAAATTTTATATTTTTGAAGTTATATTTTTTAAGTCTAGGGGAGAATTTGTATTGTAATTTTTATTTTTCACTAGTTTGAATTACATGGTTCTTTTTTTTGGAAAAAAAAAAATTCTTGTGGTAAAATAAATGAAAATTTTGCACACAATGTAAATTGTATGAATAAAATGACTTATGTAGTTGTTTTATTCATATTATGTAATTAAAAAGAATACGAAAATAATTACAAATCATGAATCATATCAACACTGACATCACCTTCAAAAAAATCCACACTCTCATCGAAGACACATTAACATTAACAAATCTCCAGCTTCATTTGTCGCCTCCAACATTTCCCCGGAAACTCGAGATTGTTGAGTAGATACTGGATTAGATATGTGCACATCTTGAGGATGATCATATGATATTGTAACCTCTATTTCGAGAGGTGGTTCTTCTGTACTGACTATATTTGGACAAATTAGATGATTGTATCCTTTGCTTTTGCATATTTTGTAAGCTTTCTTCCATCGATGTTGTTCACTTGAAGAGAGGAACCGACCTTCTTGTGGTCTTCTTACCTCAATTCTATCAAACGGAGCATTGAGAACCACATCTTCCAAACCCACAAGTCCATTCAAACTAGTACACAACGAAACAGGTTGTATCAAAGGTACATATATCATCCTCAATATTTCTGTGTCAAATGAATTTTCAAGGCATAGAGTATACTAGTGAGCCCCAATTTCCCTATAAAGATTTAAAGATGATAAAAAAAAAAGGATTATGATTTTAAATTTACTTTTTAAAAACTACAGAAAATATAGAAAAGACCATCATGAAGGTCACACATACCTTTCAGACCTTCCGAAAGGTCGGTTCGACCTTATAGAAGGTCGTTTTGACCTTCTAGAATGTTGGTTTAAATTATACCAAGGTTTTTTCAACATTTGGAGATAGCAATGGCATGTTTACACGGAATTCATTCTAGTTTCCATCTCCGACACAAGTCCTCTAAATGATATCCACAACAACATTTGCTTCTTGTGGGGGATCATGTACACAGATGGCTCCAATTGAGCTCTTGTGCATTCTTCTGCAAAGTCTGAGAGAGCTTGAGCTTTGATTGATTTCCTTGGCTCAAATTCAATGTGATATCCCGAGAGCTCGAGAGATGATGAGGACATCAGCGAACCGATCCAACTCAAGGATGTTGCGGACCAATCAAAGCAGGACCGTGATGTGCAAACTAAGGCGATTTAGACGCAAGTTGCTCGGGTCCAAACCAGTTTGGATCAACAAGCCACGCCAGTAAGGTGCACTCCAGCGAAGGCTACAGCAGTCTGCCGATCTAAACAGCTTTAGGCCCAGTAGCCGAATTAGGGTTTATTAATCTTTTGTTTCCTATTGCTATTAGATTTATTGTTAACTGTTGCTCTCAAGTTTATAGTTAACACCCTATATAAGTTGTTTGACGGTCTCGTTATAAGCAGATTTTGTTATTTGCGAATTCCTTCTTTTGCTTTCTAGAATAGAACGAAAATTTGCTTCCTTGTTTTCTTCTATTTTCGTATTGCCTTGAATTGGAAATTCAATTGTGCTTAAATTCGTGAGTGATCACGAAAAACATCCAATGTTCCTTCCCATCAAGTTTTCGAAAACCAACTTGGACAAATTCTGCTTCGGACCAAACAAATCATTCACGAGCTGAAGAAAATAAAAAATTGTCCTGCCTGATTACACAGGCTTTGCCAAAGCTTGTTTTAGTGGTAAATTGTTTAGCACTCTTATTGGGTAAGCTTCAAAGTATAGCTTTAGCACTTGAGGTAATAATAATGAGGTACAAAAATTTTTCGAGGTCTGAATATCTAATTTCAGGACCTCTAAGCAATCAACTTACATAATAAATAGGAAATTGCAAACATGACCTTTCTACTAGCAACAACGAGCTGATCGCCTTGTCCGTTGCTGTTGAGTGCATCAAAATTTCCTCTCCTAACCTTGGAGAGAAAAGTTGTGGGGGCTTCACCAAGAAGTCCTTCAGCTTGCTAAAAGTGACAATCTTCAGTCCGCTAAAAGTCTTTTAGCTTCTTTTGATGTCGTAAAATTTTTCTCCTTTGTCCGCCATTTTGCTGATTAAGTGCCCCAATGCCGCCATCTTTCCTGTTAGACTTTGGACCTCTTTAATGTTTCTAGGAGGCTCCATGTCGAACTACTCTTTTATTTTATCGGGGTTGGCATCAATGCCCTGTTCTGATATCATGAAGTCCAGGAATTTACCTGCCAAGACCCCAAAGGTACACATCTCTGGGTTGATTTTCATATAGGTAGCTTTCAATGTCTGGAAAGTCTCCTTGATATCTTCAATGAAGTCCTCAAAGGTCTTGGACTTGATTACGATGTTGTCCACATAGACCTTAATGTTCTTCCTGAGTTGGTTTTTGAATACCTTGTGCATAGCTCGCTGAAATTCTGCCCCTGCATTTCATAGGCCGAATGGCATTTTGGTGTAGTAATAGGTCCCGACCTCAATGATAAACAAGGTCTTTTCCATGTCCTCTATTGCCATTGGAATTTGGTGGTACCCCTTGTAGGCGTCTAGAAAACACAGCCATTGATAGCCGGCTGTTGAGTCCACCATCTGAAATCCACACACATCCTCCACATCAATTTTTTTTTTGGCACAACCACAGGATTGGCGAGCCACTCTGGATACACTACCTCCTTTAAAATTCTAGAGTTGAGAAGAGCTTAGACTTTAGAGCTATGGCCTCGTTTCGTTCGGGAGCAAAGGTCCTTTTCTCTTGTTTCTCTGGTTTGACCCCTTGTTTGAGGCCAACCTTATGCTCTGCAATTTTCTGATCTACCTCCTCAAGGTCAGTAGGTTGCCAAGTGAAGAAATTCAGGCATTCTTGTAAGGAATCTTTTATTTTGGAAGGCAGAAGCTCTCCTATCTTTATCCCTTTCTCAAGGAATTCTGAATTGAGGAAGAGCATTTCTCCTCTATAGATTGCTTGAATTCCAAATTCATCATTCTCCTTCAGGAGGTCGATGAAGTCTTCCTACTAGAGCTCCATCGAGCTCTCCGTATTACCTTTAGTGAGATACTTATCTCCTTGGAGGATGGCCCAGGCTCCTCCGATCTGGATCTTCATGCAATAGATCAGCAAAGAAATCTCTGCTTTTAGGTCCATGAACCCCCTTCTTCCCAGGATTGCATTATAAGTTCCAGAAGCATTGACCCCAACGAATCCATTACCACGGCAAACCCCTTACCATCTATGCAAACTGTAGTTGGAACCCATAGAATCCCATCCGCCTAGGTCAGGCTACCATTTAAGCTGGTTAGGGTGGTGTCTAACCTTCTCAGCGAGCTCCTGTCTATCCTCATTTGATCGAATGCCTTTTGCAGAAGACATTTACTACGCTCCCGGTGTCAACTAGTATCTTGCGTACCAAGAAATCCCTAATCTGGAATGACAACATCAGGGGTTCTGAATCTTCTACTTGAGCTCGCTTTGACCTCCTCTTTATGGCATTTATCTCGCTAACAGGAGGTCGTTGATTGTGTGGAATTGCCAGAGGTGGGTTCGCGGGACTCGTGTCCCTTGCAAGGAACTTTTGCAAGTGGCCCTCCTTTACTAACCTCTCAATCTCACGTTTAAGGTCGAAACAGTCCTCCGTGAGGTGCCTATGATCCTTCTAGTAGTGGAAAAATATAGCCGGGCCTCTCTTGGCCAAGGGAGTTTTAAGAGGTCTTGGTGGCTTGAGGAGACCCTTCTTCTCCATCACCACCAAGATTTCTACATGTGAGGTCATAAGGGGAGTGGTCATCAAGTCTAGAATGGTCTTTCTCTGCTTGTCCGTGGTCCTTCCCTTCAAGTGAGAGTCCTTCCTATCTCTTTTCGATGTTTGATAGCTTTTTGGGCACCCATTATTATCTTTTCAATGGCTGAGGCAAAACTAGGAATCTTCTGCTAGACTGTCGTCTCTTCAGCCTTTATCAATTTCTCTAGAAGTGATCGTAGCTCCTTTATGGTTTTTGCCAGCTCTTCTGCTAGTTTGAAGCCTACGTACCCCCCTTGCAATCCTTGCTTGAAGGCAGTGATGTAGATGGCATTATTGTTTTGCTCGATCTCTACTACTTTTTCATTGAAGCGACTATACCAGCTTCTTGTGCTCTCACCAAACTTTTGTTTGATGTTGAACAAATCATTGATGTCCTTTTCACATCTCTTGCTGCTTTGATAATTTTTCAAGAACAGCTCCTTAAGCTGTGTCAAACTCGAGATACTTACTTCTAGAATGCCTTTGAGCCAAGATTTTGCCTTCTTGGTCAACGTGGACCGGATGGCTCGCATTTGACATGGTTGGGGTACTCAAACATTTCCATATAGGACACATATTCATCTATGAGTCGCAATGGTTTCCCTGTGCCGTCATATTTCGCCTCCACTCGTGGTGCTTTGAATCCTGGTGGCATTCAAGTAGTTCTAATGCTGTGGACAAATGGTAAAGTCTCTGATAAGTCCCACTCTACTCTGTATCTCTTGGTTCCCATTTCAATCCCGATTGGCTGCGCGACTCCCTCTCCTCTGTAGAGTCAGGGCTACCCCTTGAGAGTTGTTGTCTATCTTTTGGATCAAGTCTCGTCAAGTGGGTATCCTTTCTCCAAGAGGAGTTCTCAGTGAGCTCCCCTGCACTTTAGGACCAGTTTCTTGTTTTTGACCTTGCGATATGGCTACTCGGTTGAGCTTGTCCCATAGATCATAACTCCGTCCGTTGCTGAGGGTTTCTCTAAGGTCGGTCATAGGCAGGACTCTTCCCCCCTGTGACCTCTCCTATGCTTGACCTGTCTCCCAACCTTCTTCATCAAGCTAGAGGTTGTTCCTTGTAGCCAAAGGTAGCTGCAGTCGCTCGCAAAGCGACCTACCTAATTTCAAGGTAGTTGCGACTCCCTCTGAGATGGTACCGAAGTACGACTATGGATACATAGTCTTGCCTACCCAGAATTCTCTCTAGGGCAACCACCATGAGTTGCAAGAGGTCCGCTGGCACGGACACTTGACTCCACCCTGATCGTTGCGGTCTAGGATTACTGCCATTATTTGTCTGGTCAGGATGTCTCTATTCGGGAGTCTCATGCTCAAGTGGAGGGTTCATATATACCCTTCAGGATGGCCCAGACCATGTTGGTCTTGGCTGTTCTTGTTGGTTGGCCGACCCTAGATTATTGTTAGCATCCTTCGTTGGGGGAGGGCCTTCTGGTACTGTTTCTTCAGTGCATAGTTGTGTTCTACCGGGCGGTCTGCCCCGATGTGGTAGCTGAACTCTTGTTGGTTGTGATTGAGTCATCACGATTCTTGTTTATTTTGGTGTATGGAAGAAAGCTTAGGCTTTTTAGAATGTGTTTTTTCCCATAGAAGGCACCAGAAGTGATGGAGCTCGGAAGTAGGCTCCGGGTCACCCCGAACCGCAATGGCGTCTATGATCACAACCTGAGAGGAAAAAGAATAGGTCACCAAAGTGGGCCGTCTCCTGGGGAAGAGCTTCGATGTCTAAGTTAGTTTTCTGAGAGAATAATCTTGTGTAATTAACTCCAAAAAAGCTGTCCTTGTTCGTAGACTGATTATAGATTAAGATGAAGTTACCTGTTGGATTAGGGCTCTTCTATTACGTGACAGTAGGCAATTAGGATAATTATGAGATCATATCATATCCCACCAATTGCTCCTAGAATTGTGGAGTTTCCTTTAGTTTGGATATCTTGTCATTCACGTCTTTATTGGAGAGATACGAGCTCGCTAACTGACCTTTAGACCAACTTCGCGACCTACCCATGGATGTCGAAGGTCTCTACTATCCCTTTTGTGAGGTCGTGCCGAGTGATTGTAGGCTCATGGGGGTAATGATAGGAGTCGCACACAGTTGGTCGCAGCATGAAAAATGTATGAGACGGATTGGATCTTACCGGGTTGAAGGTCGTGGCCCGGTAAGACCTCTCCTGAGCTCATTTAGGAGGTTGGTGGTAGCAAGTTGCTGCCCACCTTTCCTTGTTGACCTTGTGGATCCGACTTTCAGATTTGAAGGTTAGGGCATCGATCCCATTTGGGTTGATTTTGTTCGGAACGTGCCCGTTTAAGTTGACTCATTCGGGTCATGTCCGCTTCTCCCATCATAGATATATATATATTTATGATGCAGTAAACCAACTGCTTAAGCAAAAACTTTAAAATTCACGGAACAGTTTACGAAAAGGAGAATAAGAAAATGAAATGCTCACTGCGATGAAAAATTAAGAAATGAATAATACATATAATATCAGTAAGAAATTTAATAATTAAAGAATGAAAAGCCAATAGTAGAAAGCACAGAAGTACACGACATAATTTACATTGATCATTGCATCAAAAAACGGATGCCTCATCCCATGATTGAGAGCTCA
>JAOXNR010054890.1:0-11861 GCA_028571225.1 Parsonsia alboflavescens | reverse complement strand
CCCACCCCCCTCTGTTGTGAATTTCCACAACTGGCATGGCCTCAATCGATGTTTTTGAAGCAGGTGGCTGACCATCTCCATTCAACAAATAACTAAACAAAAAAATCCAAGCTTGAAGGATCACTCCCTTCTATCACAACCATACCTTGCGTAAATGGGTTTATCAGGATGATCCTATCCCACGATTCCCAAGTAGTCTGGGTTGAATTCTCTTCTGTTCGGGCTTAAAGAATCTTGATCTGGGTTGGCTCTTTATGGTGTGTTTGTCAACGCCAAAACGAAAGGCAAGAACATGGCAAGGTCTCTGTTTCTTGAATTTATCAAACGCTCAATGAAGGATGATACCTCATAAAACTCTGCTGCTTCTGAAGCCATTTTCTTGAAAAAAAAAATCCTTTTGGAAAAGAGGAGGAGAAAGATCTGAGAGAGACAGAAAGGAAAAGTAAATCTTTTAATAGCTAGAATGATGAATATAGAGAAAAGGAATGAATTAGGGCAATGAATTATATGGGGGAAAGACGGGGTGGAAAAGGAAGCCTGGATATTATTTAGACAGTGTATATAACTATTCTAGAGATCAAGGAGAAAGACTATATAAAAGAATAGTTATACTGGTGAATTGGATCTAAGACTATATATTAGATGGTGTATATAATATTATTTATACATTAAATGTATTAAATTTTGATTATTTTTAGTGTAATATCTATTTATTAATATATATAATAATAATTTTATTAGTGACATTTTTAATTATTATCTAATTTATTTGTGAAATAACAATCCGAAAAGTTAAAATGTATTGAACATTTGAATAAATATTTATTATTGTTATAGAATCAAATAAACAATAAAAGAAAGGAAAAGAAGAGGAGAGAAAATATAAAGAATAAGAATTCTTTTATTCAAAGTGTATTCAATATGTATTTTCCTATCCTCCAAGCCCTCATATTTATAGGGTTAGAGGTATAACTACACTTAAATTTTAGCCATTACAAGAATAATGATTTTTAGATCCATCCTTAAAACAAAATGCCATATAAAAACCTTACTAGAAAAAATCTGTAGGATAAAAACCTAGTTAAGGAAAAAGGATACAATTAAATATATATATATATATATATATTTATATAAATATACATATATATGGCCTCATTAAAAACCTTAAGTCGATAAATCCAGTGAGAAAAATTGAAACTAAAGGAAAAAAAAAAAGTACAGTTTATAACTCTCATAATTTGCCATTTCTAGGCCCTAATTAAATATGTTAAACCCTTAATAAAAACTTTAGGTCGGAAAAACCCAAGTGGACAAAAACCAATCATAAAGAAAACAAAACTCAAGCATAATTTATAATGACTCCACCTTAATCAAATCTCATATAAAGCAATAATTTCAAAGTGGTTAGAAAATGTTGCCACTAAAGTTTGTTTAGTAGATCGCCAATAAATGACAATACCGTTATAGCAAAATAAATAATCGATTTGAGAGCGAGCCTTATACGAATCAGATTTATATCAAGCATTAGCATAACCAACTATGACATAGTTAATCAAATATTTGGAATAATATAACCCCCCAAATCTATGGTTCCTTGGAGACAACATAAAACATACTTAATCTCATTCCTATGCCTCCGGGTTGGCTCAAAATTGAAACGAGCCAATATATTTAAAGCAAAAACAATATCAGTTCTCGTACGTTATACCAAGTACATTAAAACTCTATTGAGATATGGTACTTCAAGACCAAGTCTCTCTTCATGAAGTTCTTTAGGATGAAATGGGTACTTTTTGGGAATTAAGAGACCTTACAATCATATGGATGCTCAATGGATGAGCCTTGTCCATATAAACTTTTTAAGAATCCTTTTCGCTCTAATGGGATTGATGGACAAGTCATCATTTTGAAGTGTAAGTGAGTTGAATACTAAGACACAATTGGTCCTCCAAGTACCTTTATTTCAAACTCACTTTTTATGCATATCATTGCCTAAGATAATCCATCTACAGTCCCTATGAGATTTATCTCATCTATATAAACAATAATTATCACAAATTTTATGCCATTCTAATTTTAATGAAAATAATCATTGTTATAGCCCTTACTCAATAGATACTCACTAAGGTTTTGATACTACATCCGCTCAGACTATTTCAATCTATTTAGAGACCAATTCAATTTATCTCGTGAATCCGATCTTATTACTTCTAACAATTTAAATCCTTTTGGGATTTTTATATAGGTGTCGTGATCCTAGGATCCAAGTAAATAGGTCGTAATGACATCCATCATTTGCATACTAAGTCCTTCTCGTATAGCCAGACTAATCAGATAATGAAATGTGATTACATTCACCACAAGAGAATATGTTCTCTTAAAATCAATTCCAAGACGTTGGGTAAAACCTTGTGTGACAAGTCGGGCCTTATAATGAACAACTTTGTTTTATTTATTTCTTTTTCTCACAAATATCCATTTATACTAAATAGGGGTTACGTCAATTGGTGCTAGTATCACTTGTACAAAAACTTTTTATTTTTCTAACGAGCTTAACTCTGCATTAATGACTTCTTTCCGTTTAAGTAAATCATCGCTCAACCCACGGGCCTCAATCGATGTAAGTTCTAGATCCTCATCATCATATACGATATTATGGGCAACAATATTGGCAAAATTTGTGTCAACACATATTTTCCATCGACTTTATCTTTTTCTTGTTAAGGCATAGATCATAGAGATCTCATCATTTTCATTATGCTTATTCACAATGTTGTTGTGCTCATTCACAAAATTTTCAAATACCCTAACTATCATCTTTAAATGTAAACTATGCCCGAGGCTTCTTTGAAAACTGATATACCTTCAACTTCTTCAAAATTTGATGGAGAAATATGTGCTCCCTTCCTTTTTCTTGGGTTCTTATCTTTAACACCAACGGGTCTACCACGTTTTTGGCAAAATTCACTTGCTTATCCTTAAGGGACATCAATTTCAATGGGAGCATTAGCAAGAGAAATGTAAAATTTTGTTACTCGCTTGAGATAAATAAATAAGTCTAGAAAAGGATTAGCGAGCTATTAAAAGTGAATTCTTTTTGAACCTCTCATTTATTTTGATTAGTATGAAGATTAAAATGAGCCATTGATTGAACGCTCCAACCGATCTCATGAATTTGCTTTCCTTGCTGCTTTTTCAATTCTCCCCCTTATGTTTGGTACATTGCCTCTTATTTATTTTGATTAGTATGAGGATCAAAATGAGCCAATGAGGGAATGCTCTCCAACCAATCTCATGAATTTGGTTTCCTTACTGCTTTTTCAATTCTCTCCCTTATGTTTGGAATACTACAAAATGACTATCAACAAATCGAGTACTGAATTGGTACCCCATAATAAGCTTAAGATATTTAAGTATTGATGAAGTTTCATAACCAACATATATTCCCAATATCCATTGTGGATCCATTTTGGTCTGTTGCGGTGGAGCATTAGGTACTTGCACTACATACCCAAATGTGCACAAGTGGGAAATATTTGGTTCATAACCAAGAACCATCTATTTAAGAGACTGCTAGAGACTATCAGTTGGGCACAATCTAATTAATGTCGTCGTGTGTGACGTTGCATGACCTCATGCTGTATCATTGAGTTTTGTTCTCAATAATAATGTCCGACCAATGATTTAGATATGTTTAATCAAGGATTTTGTTAATCTATTTTGAGTATAACCTGCTGAAGAAATCGTGTAAAGGCCATGTTGCGTGTAGATAATAGGCAAACATGAGACCATCTGCTGGATGCGTCTATTAATACCATAAAATGTCTAAATTGTCCACTTGTTGGTTGTATTAGCCCACAAATATCACCCTGAATTCTTTTGCAAGAATGAAGGAGATTTGATATCAACCTTTGTCACAAAAGGTTTAATAATGAGAACAAGCATCACAAATATAATCTTTGGATAACAAAACCTTTGAATCATTCAAAAAGTATTCTCTAGTATTTTTAAGAATTCCACACATCATTGTTGGTCTTGGATGACCAAGACAATTATACCAAAGCCCAAAATTTTCAGGATTTACTAGTCTCCAAGACATAGTAGCATTGGCTGCATTTGAATAGGGATTTTTCTTTTCAGGTTCTGTACTACAATTTTCAATCAACACATGAAACCACCCAAGAAATTCTCTTTCTTCTTTCTTTCTTTACCCTTATTTATCTTCTTCCTCTCATTTCTTTATGTTCTCCTTCACCAAGTTCTGATCTTCAGATATTCACTTCTTCCTTTACCGATCCGTTTTCTTCTTTAATTTTCTTCAGATCCTTATGTTCATTATCCTTTAGATGTCAATATATTTTCAACTTCCTTCTCCTTCCTTCTCCCCCATTTGAAGTTTTTCCCTTTTTCTCCTAACAAATGGTTGTCGTTCGGGGCTTGAACTTTAATCACAAATTACTCTCCACATCATTTATCTTAGGACCCACCCAGGTGGCAAACCACCATTTGCATCCAGAGCATCTATCTTCCTTTGGGGTGTACCATATCAAAGTTGGCTTTTCTCCCAATTCTTCATTTTCCCCAAATTCAAGAGCAATAGCAACATCACCATTAAAGTACTCATCACAAATTGGCAACAGGAGGTTCACATGCAATACCCCAAAATCACTTTGCTTCTCTCCTTTGTTAGTTTTACTTATTGCAAATTTCCAAAATCTCTAGCCCAGATATAGACTTTCAGGAAGAAAAAAAAACACCATTACTCCCTCTTTTAAAAATTTCATTCTTTTTTCTTTATATCACTAAGTAATGCCAATGGAGGCAAAAGACCAAGATGGGAAAAAGGATCAAGGAGAGAGAAAGGCAACGGTGATCCTCATCTGTCTATTGGGCGGTGGGATGGGGAGTAGTTAGAGTTATGTGCAAAAGGACAAATTTTGTGATTTAGAGTTTAACATTGAGGTTATTTGTGTCCTTATAAATTTTTGAAACTTTGGACTCTAAATGAATCCAAATAATCTTTGAACTCTCTAAAAGTTCAAAAAAAAAATTAAAATGGAGTTACTTTTGGCATTTAAAAATTGGTTCACTATCCAAGTAGGCCCGTAGGATTTTATTTGTGACACAATACAATAAACAAGATGAAGCTTCCAATGTCTCATGGGTCTTTTGCCCCATTTTATGGGGAATAATATCAAGATATTTTTTATTTTACTCATAAATTGTTTCAATATGGTACCTATTCCTTCAAATGACTTTGAAACTAAGTAGCTTCCTTTTTTATCTACTATCCAGAAATGCATTCTCAATATATAAAATGGTACCATTTGGTAAACAATTGTAGTATTTCCATAACCATCAATAATTTCAACTGGAGATGATATTGTGTGGACATTTGTCTTGCGTAATGTCGTACTTCAGAAAAAATGCTTATAACGAAATATAGTATGTGTTGTTGCATTGTCAATCAAACGAACACAATCCTTTTCATCTAAGGTTTCCATTTGCACTTATTTTTTGAAACTTTAGGTGATAAAAAAAATCATAAAATTATATAGGAGTCAAAATCCCAAAATTCATAAATTTTTTTTTGCAGTCATCCATCAATATGATGCTTCATTGTGGCAATCAAATATCACTAAAAAAATCGGAGATATCAAGGGATGTATTTGTTGCTTCAGGAGTATTAAGAGCCACTCCAATAAAATTATTGGGAGCCTCAAAATCATCAATAGGAGCGCCTTCAGTTGCATGAGATTCAATACACTTGCTATTTTCCTTTATGGATGCCTAATATAAATCAACAAAATACTTATAGTTGCTGTAGCTCATGAGGAATTTTGGATTTGAATTCCTAATTGCTACATAATTTTGTTTAACTTTGAGTCCATCAGGGACTTGGTTGTGATTGCTAGCTTCATCACATGCAGTCATGTGTAGTATAGTTTAAAATGGTCAGCTTTTAAAACGAAACATTGTTTAAAATGGGACTTGTTATGGTTTGTTCCATTCATTGCTATAATGAACACATTTAAAAAGAAAATTCATACTTAAATTGTTACATTTATTCCATATGAAGTTCTTTCTACATTCATTATTGTTTAGATGTCGTCAAGGTATTTTGGGATGCAAATGTTGAATCATAATTGATTGGATTAGAAACCTAATTAATATGGCAAAATGAAATATAAACAGCTGCTCAAACACCTTCGTAAATAATAAATCTTGAATGGCAATCCTTCGGCTGTCGATAATAGGTACCAGTGTATAAGACGACTCCTGTAAAAAATAAAAATCTTATGCGATGGTTAGAAAATTGTCGTATGTAATAAAGATTATATACAATGGCTTATTAGTTGTTGGTAAATAAAAGTAATTTTTGAGATGCCTGTTGAGCCGTAGCAAATAATCTATATTCTATATGACGACTCCATGACAATCGTATAAAAACATTTAAATACTACAGGCCCTCATGTGTCGCGTATGACTTATTAGATGCACCTATTTAAACGATAGTTGTTGTCGTAAAAAGGACTTTTACACCAAAGGGGTATAAGGTAGTTTTTATGATGACAAAGGTCAACCGTCTGTTATATCGTCGTATAAAATAAATACGATGGTCTTTTTTGTAATTTTTTTTTTGCTACTGTCTTATTTGCAATGGTCCAAAAACTATTATATGATCGTTGTATTTGTTATATACGATGGTCCTCTTAGTATATACAGTGGTCATTGGGTCGCCTTATATAAGCCATATTTTGGTAGTGAACAAAGATGCATTTAATAAATGTGTATTAAACGTTTGATGATTTTTAGTTAAGTAAGATGTTTTTAGATTCTTGAGAACATTTAAGTATCTCAGACTAATATTATGGTTATGTTTCATGTTTTTGGATGATTTGGATGGTTATGTATATATATATGATGTTTTAGCTATTGTTGTGGGTGTTGTTTGGAGTTTATTATTTGGGCTAGTTGTAAATTTGATTGACGTTTATTGGTGTAAAAAGTGATGACAAGTTTAGTCTTTTCGGGCGTAAAAATTTTGTTTTTTTCAAAAAATAAAAAAAAATTAAAAATTAAAGAAAATCATGCCGGCAGCTACCACAAAACTCTTCATCATTTTACCGAAATGTTTGATTAATATTTGCTGCAGTTATAGACCCACGGCTACTTCAATATTCCATATTATTATGAGGAAAATTATCTTATGGACTGGATCCATAGAGTCACATCACATAATTTCCCCACAGAATATTAATACTTTTTGGTGAAAAAAAAAAACTATTTTATATGGGTCAGGTTCAAATAAAATTTTTTTTTATTATAATAGTTGTTGAATATATAATGGGGGTTATAAATTGACCTTATGGCAAAACAATATTACTTCCTCCATTACTAAATATAAGTCACAACAATCATTTTGAAAAAGGTAAAGTAACTTTTGTCCTCCTAAAATATCTTTTCGTCATTCTTTTAAAAATTTGAATATCATTTCACTAAATATCATTAGAGGGATAATATAAAAAAAATATCATCAAATACATAATTAACTTATAACAATGACGTATAATTAGTGATAAGAAAAATTAGTTAAAATGACTTATATTTAGTTAAAATGATTAAAAATAGCAGTCGCTGAACAAACAAACCAATTTTGGCTCCTCAAATCTAGCGGCGATTTTGTGGTGAGTTAGTCATTTTTCTCAACGTAACGACGGTTATTTTGACACTTCTTCAAAACTGACCGGCTAGCCATGTTTAAAAAATAAAAAAAAAATTCAGTTTAAAATAAAAAAGTTGTTTTTTGAGAAATAAGAGCATTTATAAAATAGCAGTAATTAATGTTTAATTACAACGTAGGTAATACAAAAGATTACCATGTTGAAAGGCTTAATAACATATCAAACCAAATATTTGTAGTCGTAGAAGAAATATTTGAGATTGGGACCTTTTCTTCTCAAAAAAAGGAATATTATACCTCCTATTTGGGTAAATATTTGATCCTTTATGAGATTTAATTCATAGGAGAAATACTAGTGAAGAGGAAAAATGGTTATGTTCTTACTTTTAATATAAAGAAGTCTCGAAATGTCCTTTGTTTAATTTAATAAAAATATTGAAAGTTTTAATGTACTCTTCAATTCAAATTCCAACCATTTGTGTGCTTGAATTTGAATCCATTAATAATAGGTCACCTGGTATTTCAGCAGATTGGATTTGTATATTCCTAAATGTAAAATCCTTCTCTTTTTTGGGCAATATTACATAATTTACAAATTTTAACTCGTGAGACACTTAAATTAAACAATCTCCAAAATCTGCAGATAGTAAAGAGTTAAGGGTTGAACTCATGAGGAATAAAAACTAAAATCAATTAATTAACTAATCCCAAAAATAAAATATAAAAACAAATTATATTCCAAAATTATTGTATATATATATATATATTTATATCAAGAAATTCGATTATGTCAAGATTTTGATCAGAAAAGAATTCAAAAAATAAAAACTAGGAGAAAAATAAATATTAATAAAATTTCCCAATTAACAAGAAACACCCACCAATATCACTAAAAACATAAATATGAGAAGATATTGATAAATATTTCAATACCCATCAAAAGCTCTTCCCTGAAAGTTAGGAAGTGTTAATATTAATTTGAATTGGAAACGAAACAAATTAAAATTTAAAAAAGTTATCATATCATCCGCTTTTTGGATTTTCATTGCCAGAAGTGGATTTGTCTCCACTTTCTTACAGAATAAGATTTATTATGTCTCTTTCACTGTTATCAAATTTTTTTTTTTTAATAAATGGGTAGGGATCTGTCAAATCCACTTCCATTATCAAAGATGGTTATATATATATATGTATGTGTAGAGAGAGAGAGAGAGGGGGGGAGAGAGACTGCAACCTGTCCTCAATTTCTAAGCCCTATACCTTCAAATGCGTCTATGGTTACATGCAATTACTGAGTCGCAAGATCGGAATCGGAAAGAACGAAGAGATGAGAATTGGATTTGCAAAAATCTGAATAACCTTTGCAATGAATGGAAGAAGAAAGCAGAAATAGAAAGGATCAGGCGATTTTTAAATCGAAAAAGAAAAACTTTAGTTCACCGTTTGAAAGAACATGATCGTAATTCCTAACTAGCGCAAGGTCTCACACTATAGAAAACAATATATATAAATATAAATATATTTATATTTATATTTATATAAACTTAATTGGCTTGTATTGGAATGCTTCCCCATTTGGTATTTTCCAACCCATCTAAACTTCTTTTTTTTCTTTCTTTTAGGAGAAAATGAATAGGGCAATTGAATTTTATTTTTAATTTTTTAATTATCAGGTCATGGTGTATATTTTACAACCACATTTTTCTCTATAAGGAACCGTTATATGAATTAAGTGAAATAAAAATTAGTAAAATTAAATATACACTATTAGAAATTAATTGGTAATTTTTTTGACGAGAGTGCATAACTTCTTGACAAAAGTTAAATATACTGTAAATTTTTTATTATTTTTTTTTATAGAATGTCTACCACAAATATTTTGACTAATTTCTTGATGGATGCTTTAAAATATTTGTAACCAATTACCTACTAAAGGAATTATTCAGTCAAAAGAGTACAATGAAATTTTTTTTTAAAAAATTATTATAATTAATTGTATTTTTCTTCTTCCCTACTGGTTTCTGTTTCCGACCAATTACTTGATGAAAAAAAAAAAACCAAATACTTGATAAGCATTAATAGCAAAACATGCCAAAGATTTCGGGCCCGTTTATTTTGGCTTAACTTAAAAAATAAGCTAAGTCTATAGAACCGTTAAGTCGTTAAGGATCAAAGTTACGGTTAATTACTTTTTTTAATTTTAAACATAATAAATTTGATCAAATACATTAAATTTTAGTTTATCCTTTTAGGATATAATATATAGAATTTATTTACAAAAAATAAGTTTTATAGGAAGATTTTTTTAAAAAATAAAATCAAATATTGATCGTTAATTCTGATCATCAGAGACCTAACTATGCTCTCCATATGGAGTGCACAAATCCATTCTATAACATTACCATATACATATATATATATATAAATATATTTATATAAATATATATACTTTACAATTCATCATCATCATCATCATCATTTATGATTTTTTTTTTTAAAGGATAGTGTATTGTGTTAAAAAAAATATTAAAGTTTAATATATTAAAACTTATAAAATATAATTATTCTATTAAATTTAAAAAAATAATAAAAACAAAAACTGCAAAAAAAAAAGCCTTTTCATCTAAACAAGTTTTGATCTTAAAAAACATTAATAAATTATTGCATCCAAACAAAAAAAAAGCATTACTTAAGAAAAAAGTGCTTCTATAATAAACATTACTAAAAAGGCACCGTGCCTTCAAGCGTTAATGAAGGCTGAAAAAGAACTACGGAAACCAAGAAATCATTCATCATAGCTGCAATCAATAAGGAAAAGAACAAGCGATTTGGAAAGTGAAGGAAACCCCTGCAGAGAGAAGCAGCATAGAGGCGACGTGTCTTCAAGCGAAGATCCGGCATGGTATAGCAATTTTTAATTGATCTTGCTATAGCAATTAATGAAATTGGTTGTATACTTGTATTGGTATAATTGTTGAGCAGGAAAGTTAGTAATATAAGAAGCTGGGATAACAGAGACCCGTTTTAAGTTATTGATACTGATGGCCTGTGATATTTTTTGCATTCGATTGTTTCTTCCTCACTTTCTTTGTTTGATTTCCCATGGGCTGTGAGTGTTAAAGACGGTTTTAAGTTTGAAATAACAATTATAAAATTTCTTTCTGTGGCTACTTCTTCACTTCCTACCTGTATTATTTTTGTTCCTACTTACGGAGTTCTCGATTGCTTTTTAAGATTCTGTATTGTGTTTTTTTTCCCCCTTTTTTCTCCTCTCCTTGGTTATCTGTAACATACAAGTAGTGAATTGTAGAAGTTGTGCTGTTACAATTCAAATGGAAATGGACCTGTGGATGACGGCGTGAAGAGTGCAGAGAAGCTTCTTGAAGAGAAGAAGAGTGCTGAATTGTCTGCTTGCATTGCTTTAGAAGCCTGTGTATGAGTATATCGTATGTTTGAACAATTTAAGTTCTTACCAAGTTTCCAGTTCAAACTAAAGTGGAGAAAAAGAAGCAATGACAGTATGTACGTTTGAGGTATGTGAATGTGGTGAAACTGTACTGTAGCTTCACAAGTGAGGACTCAAATTTGCTGGTTTATGAATATTTTCCAAATGGTTTTTGAACTGGATGTGGGCTAAGATTCATTCCCATGTGATTGTTATTTCAATGTTGTGAATTTGAAGGAAACTTGTCTTATATAAATATGTTTTTCTTTCATTTGCTTCCATGCATTTATAGTTATGAAATTAATAAATTTTTATAATTTCTCTAATTATTTTGATGTTTCGTTAAATTGACATTCGAAATTATAATAATATTTTACACTATCGAATTACATTTGAGACAATGTCCACCTTCCACTGCACAACGGTGCGGGTGTAATACTAGTTCGTGCATAATGTAAATACCGAAATCTTTTACTATTCTTTTACTTTCGTTTTCATGATGTTGCCAGGACATCTCCCAGCTTGTTTTTTATTGCTAATTCTTGACCGTGATTAATTAATTAGGTATTTAAAGGTATATTTTGTACATTACAACTCTAATGATATACTCCTAAAATGATCTTCACAAATAGAAGACATTTTCGAAAAAGATAAGTTGCCTTAATTTTGACAGGTTAGCGGCATGAGAAAATTTTCAGTATGAAACCAATAGTAGGCTTGAGAATATGGGAC
>JAOXNR010054889.1:0-11861 GCA_028571225.1 Parsonsia alboflavescens | reverse complement strand
ACATAATTAAGCTAAGTTACATAAGATATTGACATAAAAAAGATCATAAAACTTAGCATAATTATGTGCGAATCAAACTTCCTTGAGGTAATAACTATGAGGTACACAAATTTTCAAGGTCCGAATATCTAATTTAGAGATCTTAGAGCAAATGGCTTACATAATAAATGGGAAATTGTAAACCTGACCTTTTTACTAGCAACACCAAGCTGACCGCTTTTTCTGTGGCAGTAAGGTACATCATGATTTCTTCTCCTGGCCTCGGAGAGATGAGCAGGGGAGGCTTTCCTAGGAAGTCTTTCAGTTTTCCAAAAGCTGTCTGACAATCTTCAGTCCATTGGAAGTCCTTTAGCTTTTTTATGACATCATAGAATTTTTCTAATTTATATGCCATTTTGCTAATGAAGGGCCCCAGTGCTGCCATCTTCCCCGTTAGACTTTGGACCTCCTTGATATTCCGTTGGGGTTCCATGTCCAACAGTGCTTTTATCTTGTCCGGGTTGGCATCAATGCCTCTCTCTGATATCATAAAACGCAGAAATTACTTGTTCAAACTCCAAAGGTACACTTTTCGAGGTTGAGCTTCATGTGGGCAGCTTTCAAAGTCTAGAAAGTCTCCCTGATATCCTCAATAAAATCTTCAGAGGTCCTAAACTTGATCACAATGTCATCCACGTAGACCTCGATGTTCCTTTTGTGCTGGTTCTTCAACACCTTGTGCATACTGTCCCTGCATTTTTCAGGCCAAACGGCAATTTGGTATAGCAATAGGTCCCGACCTCCATGATGAACAAGGTCTTTTCCATGTCTTCCATCGCCATTGGGATTTGGCGATACCCCTTATATGCATCCAGGAAACACAACCATTGATATCCAGCTGTCGAATCCACCATTTGATCGATGCTTGGGAGTGGGTAGGAATCCTTTTGGCAGTATTTGTTTAGAGTGGTGAAATCCACACACATTCTCCAGGTCCATACTTTCTTTGGTACAACCACTCGATTGGCCAACCATTCTGGGTATACCACCTCTTTTAGGATTCCTGCAGCAAGAAGAGCTTGGACTTCTCAAGCTATGACCTCATTTCGCTCAAGAGCAAAGATCCACTTCTTCTGCTTCACCGGCTTGACCCCTAGCTTGAGTCCAACCTTGTGCTCTACAATATTTCGGTTTACAACCTCGAGGTCACTAGGCTGCCAGGCAAAGACCTTCAGGTATTCTTGAGAGTCCACAAGCTTCCCTTTGATTTTAGGAGGTAACAACTCTCCTATTTTTATCCCTTTCTCAAGGAATTTTAGGTTGAGGAACACCTTTTCTTTTCTGCTAGCAGCTTGAATTCTGAAATCATCCTTCCCTTTTGGGAGGTCGATACAAACTTCCTTTCAGGCTCTGTTGAGCTCTCCTCATTGCCCTCAGCCAGATAACATTCTGCAACAAGCCGTCTATCCTCTTCTAGGATAATCCAGGTATCTCGAACTTGGATTTTCATGCCATAGTTTAGTAAAGAAATTTCTGCTCTCAGGTCCATGACCCCTCTTCTACCCAGGATTGGGTTGTTGGTTCCAAGGGCATCAACCACCATCCAATCCATGACCTCGGTGAACTCCCTGCCATTTACGATGACTGTAGTTAGGACTCAAAGAATCCCATCTACGTAGGTCGTGCTACCATTAAAATTGGTCAGAACGGTGTCTGACCTTATAAGCAAGCTCCTGTCTATCCCCATCTGGTCAAATGCCTTCCAGTACAGGACATTCACAGCACTCCCACTGTCCACCAGTATCTTGCCGACCAGGAAATCTCCAACCTGGAGAGACACTGTTAGGTGTTCTGAGTCTTTCCCTCAAGCTGGATTTGACCTACTCTCGATGGCATTTATTTCACCAACTAGAGGTCACTGATTGTGCGGGGCTGTTGGAAGTGGATTGGCATGGCCTGTGTTCCTTGCTAGGAACTCCTGCAGATGATCCTCCTTGACCAATCTCTCGATATTGTGTTTGAGGTCGAAACAATGTGAGATGACCAAGGTCTTTGTGGTAGTGGCAAAGCATAGAGGTCTTTTTGGCCAAAGGGCTTTTGAGAGGCCTTGGCAGCTTCAGGAGACCTCTCTTTTCCATTACCACCAAGATTTTGGCTCATGAGGTCTTGAAGGGAGAGATCATGAGGTCGGGGATGGTCTTTCTCTTCTCATATAAAGTTCCTCCCTTCATGTGGAGGTCCTTTATATCTTTTTTTTGAAGTCTAATGGCTTTTTAGGTGCCCTCTTCTATCTTTTTATGTGGCCGAGGCAAAACCAGGAATTTTCTTCTAGACTACCGTCTCCTCAGCCTCGATCAATTTCTCTAGAAGCGATTGTAGCTCCTTTATGGTTTTCACTAGCTCCTCCACCAATTTGAGGACTAAAAATCCCCTTGCAATCCTTGCTTGAAGGTAGTAATGTAGATGGCATCCTTCTTTTGTTTGATCTCTACTGCCTCATCGTTGAAGCAACTATAGTAGCTTCTCTTAGTCTCTCCGAACTTTTGTTTAATGTTGAAGAGGTCGTTAATGTCTTTCTCACACCTTGTGGTGCTCTGATAATTGTTAGGAACAGCTCCTTTGGCTGTGTCCAGCTTGAGATGCTTGCCTCTGGGATGCCTTGAACCAGGACTGGGCTTCTGCATTTAACGTGGCCGGGGTACTCGAACATATCTATGTAGGACACATATTCATCTATGTGTTGAAGTGGTTCCCCCGTGCCATCATATTTGCCTCCAATTATGGGCCTTTAAACCTTGGCGGCATCCGCGCAGTCCAGATATTGTGGACAAACGGTGAAGGCTCTGTGAGGTCATTGCTCTATACTTCTTGATCTCCACTTCTTCCCTGATTGGTTGGGGGAGTCACTCTCCTTAGTGGATTGGCTGCTACCCCCCGGGGGTCATTTCCTATCCTTTCTATCAGGCTTTGTCGAGGTGGTATCCTTTTTCCAAGAGGAGTTCACAGCAAGCTCTCTTGCCCTTCAAGACCAACATCATGTCTCTGACCTCGAGATGTAGCGACTTGGTTGAGCCTGTTTCGTAGGTCATAACCTCTTCCGTTGTTTAGGGTTTCTCTGAGGTTGGTCGCCGGTTGAATTCTTCATCCCCATGCTCTCCCTTGTGGATGACCTATTCCCTGACCATGCTCCTCAAGCTGGTGGTCATTCCTTACCTCTGAAGGTAAATGCTGATTCGGCTGTGTGCGATCAGCTTGATTGCCGAAGTGGCTGTAGATCTCATTGTGAGGGGATAGGTGTTCGTCTCGTGGACATATAGTCTTGTCTGCTTGAGATTCCCTCTAAGGCTACCACCATTCGTTCCAAAAGGTGTGCTGGCATCAATATTCGAGTCCCCCCGGATCTCTATGGCCTAGGGTTATTTCCGTTAGCACTTTGGTCAGGGTGCCTCTGTTTAGGCCTCTCTTGCACAAGCGAAGGGTTCACTTGGACCCTCAGTGATGGCCTTGGTTGTTCTTGTTAAGCAGCCGACCCTGGGCTATTGCCTTCTACCAGGAGCGAGCCTTCAGGCACTATTTCGCTAGTGCGTAACTGCATCTTGCCGGGTGGTTTGCCTCGGTGCGGCAGCTAAATGCGCATCGATTGTGGTTAAGTCATCAAGCTTATTTATTTCTTGATGTAGGGAAGAAAGCTAAGCTTTTTGTATGCAATTCCCACAAACGATGCCAAAAGTGATGAAGCTCAAGGGTGGACTCCAGGTCACCAATAAATCATAATGACTTTAAGCGCAACAACTTGAGAAGAGAATGAACATCTCACCAGAGTGGGTTGTTGTCCAGGGAAGAGCTCCAATGCCTAAGTCAGTATTCTGAGAATAATCTTTTGTAATTAATTCTCAAATTGACTATCCATGTTTGTTGACTCATTATGATTTGATTATATATTGAAAAGAAATTAGTTACCTCTTAGATTACTCCTCTTCTATTATGTGACTGTAGGCAATTGTGATAATTGTGAGATCATGTCAGATCCCGCCAATTACTCCTAGAATCGTGGTGTTTCCCTTGGTTGGGATATCTTGCCATTCATGTCTCTATCGAGAGTTACAAGCCCACTAACCGACCTTTCAAACCAACTTCGTGACTTATCCATAGAAGTCGAGGGTCTCAACTATCTGTTCTGGGAGGCCGTGCCGAGTGACTGTAGGCTCCTGAAGGTTGTTAGGAGTCGTGCACAATTAGTCTTGGCATGGAAGATGTATGAGATGGATTGGAGCTTACCAAGTCGAAGGTTGTGGTCTGGTAAGACCTCTCTCGAGCTCATTTGGTAGGTCAGTAACCTGAGAGATCGGTGATAGCAAGTCGCTGCCGACCTGTCCTTAGCGACTCTTGTGAGTCTGACTTTCAAGTTTTGAAGGTTGGAGCCTTGAGCCCATTTGGGTTGACTTCCATGCGGATCAAGCCCGTTTATGTTGACTTGTCCGGGTCGTACCCGTTTCTCCCATCAACTATTATTAGTATATAATAACCTACAATGATGTAAAATAATATGCTTTTTAAAAAAAATAATTTATCATTTATACAATACAACTTTTTGCAATTCTGCCCTCACTTATGCTAGTTTTAACGAATCTTAAAGCCGGTGCGTTGATTAAACGAATGGATGGAATTAATATAAGTGAACTCTAAGTTTTAAAACTCTTAGTAATTAATTGAGATTAAAATGACCTTGTATTATTCTTAATATAAAAAATGGTTAAGTTTATTTTTTTAACTCTATTTTTTTAGAAATTCAAGTATACTTATTCATTAAATATTTATGTTGACTGGGTGTTGATGTTAAATTAGTTAAATTTTTCTTAAGAAGTTGATGTTGTTAAGTTTAAAATGATCAAATTCAATCAATTTTTAAAAAATTTGTACAAATCAAAATGGATATTCAATTTCAAACGGAGGGAAACATTTGCAAATAAAGTTTATACCTCATGCAAACAATTCACTTGCAGAACAGTTAAAAAATATATAATTTCTTTACATAAAATAAAACTTAATTATCATAGTTATAAAACAAATACTCAAATCCAATTATCAAATGATAGCTGTGTGAATATTTTGACCTTCTACCATTGAATTCAATGGGAATTTCTCCATTTTTCTGCCGTCTTTCTCTATTTTCTTGGAAACAAACGTCAGAAATATATATATTTTCTGCCGTCCTTCTCCAATCCAAGGATTCTTGACTAGGTGTCGTGATTGCAATTGCTTGTTGGAATAAACCAATGGAAAGTCATAGATATTATCATCCAATTGTACAGGAAACTACCATGATAAGTTAAGCATATAAAGTGTTTGATGAAATAACTAAATGAAGAAAATTTCATTGATAAAACAAGACCATGCTTCAGTTTTCTTTTTTATTTCATGAAGATTGTGTTGAGATTCAGGTAAATCTTCTTGTAAAGTTTTCTAAACTCTTATTGGGAAGACAATAGCTTGACTGGGAGGAAGGTGAGAATTTTGTGTAACGTTGTTAAATTAATGAAATAGGATGCCATGGCAAGGGGCCAACAGATTAAGGAAATGAATTGGGCTGCTGCACAAAATCTGTAGGTTGACCTGGTGCAGCAGCTACACACAAAAATTTCTAGTCACAATGTCTCTACTACAAGTGCACTAATTGATGCCTCTGTTGTAGTGATGCTGGATCTTTTAGAAATACATATTCATTTTCTATTAATAACATAGAAGATGGGGTAGAAAATGCTAAGCTTGGCCAACCTTAATTTTAATTCAATATTGCACAACTCTAATCTTTTACTCCATATGCACCATTTTCTACCTTACAAATCAAAATCGTACATGTGTTCCTTAAAGGGAAAAAAAAAAAAAAAGAGAATCAAGTACCTGAGGTTTAATTTTTCCTTTTAGATTTAATTTATAAAATATTTTTACAATAAATAATTTTAAAAAATTTATATTTTTTATTTGTAATGTGAAAAAGGAGTAGAAGAATTCCAACCAATCTTACTGTCTTTGTCCAATTAAATCAATGATTACACCTCTGCTTATGTAATTTCCTTTTTTCTTTCTTTGGTCATATAAAGTTTAAAAGTTTACGAATATATGTGTTTTTAAAATTTTCGTTTTACCTTTTAAGTATATAAATAGCCAATAATGCTATGGAGTGCTATAAAACACATGTTAAGACATGCTCATATTAAGATTCTTCTTCAAATTTAAGATAGTCCGCAATTGAGCATCAAGTCGTGAAAAATGCAGCTATCAATATGTTCAAAAAGTTCATTTCTCTTCTCGATCATATCAAAATCGGTCACGCTTGATTCTGCATCGGCCTTGTTACTAATCCATCCCCACTGGAGCCATCAAAACTACAAAACAACAGTCTTGTCAATCCAACTCAGGAGGTGACTAATTTTCCATAAAGGAGGATTAAAAAAAAAGTGAAATCTTCCTTGAGAATTCATTGCCCCGATTTAGGGCTTGCTACCGCTGCCTCACAACTACCATCAACTAGTGATGAAGGTGACGATGGAGAGGAAAGAATATTCTACCACTACAAATTTCACAACGACAACCTCATCGGTAAATTCTTTTATGTCATTTTTGACTAGGGATATCAAGAGCTTACAATCTAGATTTCATATTACAAATCTGTCTTCTCACATACTGTCAGCTAGTAAACGTCTCTTCTCAACCTCCTTTTTTAAGAGAAACTGCAGTTCTATGGATGATGTCACCATTAGGTGAGGCAGCAGCTGTGTTGCTTCCTCTTACAATCATTACCATTGTCCTAAGAAAAGGTAAACCCTACCTGTTTAAATTGGTGGTAAAGATTGGGGATCTTAAAGTGCACATTTTCTTCGCAATTGAAATTGAATGACTAAGCCTCCCAGATTTGGCAAAGGAGAAAGATGGATTAGTGGCGAGGGTTCGAATCTAATTATTGGATTGGTTACAGAGAGATTAAGAAGAAAGAGGATTAATAGAAATGAAATGGGTGAGAGAAAGGGGATTAAAATTTGTGGAGTGATAATTTATCCTCGAAATTTGTCATGTATCTGGCTCGTGATTTTTTTGAACGGAAAAGTAACCGGAAATACTTAAATGGCTTCCCCGTAAAATTTATAATTATCTAGTCGGTAGGGAAAAAATATATCATTTTGAATTTTGGACCATATGATTACTACTATATGGACGATTGTTCTAGAAGAAAATTTGTGGAGTGACAATTTAACTCTCAAAAATTTGTCACATGCTGGGCTCGTAACTTTTTTGAACAGAAAAGTAGCCGGGAATCCTTAAGTGGCTTCTCATAAAATTTATAAGTATCCAGTTGGCTAGGAAAAAAAAAATAGTATCATTTTAGATTTTGGGCCATATGATTAATACTAGATGGGCGATGTTCCCAATTTATAAATAAAAACTTGATCCTGAATAATTTAACAAAATTTGACTTAAATAATTGATATAGTTATACATGTATGTTCTTTATTATAGTTATTAATAATCTAATAACTATATATGTTATTTTCCTCATCAAAATTATACTAAATTCAATCATGTATGTTATGTAATTCCCATATATGTGTTGTTTCTTTGAGAAGTTCATTAAATATGATTTGAATAGTTAGGCACAATCATTTATTATGATTTAATTGATAAATTTCATAGAACGCTATGGATAAGTCTTGAATCAATTTACCACACAACACACCAAGATAAGAGCTCAGGGAAGTTATATTTGAGGATAGAATTCTATATCCATGTAGCCAATGTCATTTTAGAAAGGTGAGAGCATAGGGAAGTTGTATTTGACCATTTGCTTCTAAAACCATTTCTAGGTTCCACGATTTGGTATCTTCATGAGGAATCACTAAATGCAAGAGAGATCTCTGATATGTTTGCCGAGTCTTCTATTGGGGTAGTAGTTCAAGAAAATGTAGAATTGAGAATAGAGGATCCCATAAATGACATGTTGAATGTTGTACTAGGCCTTGCTGGTAACGATATGGCTAGTGAAAATTTGGAAATGAATGAAGAAGGAAACGAGGTTGCTGGTGATATTCCAACTTCGAACCAAGTTCCAAATCTAGAGCCATTGAATTCTACGAGCTACTGAAGGATGGAGAAGACCCATTATATGACGACTCTGTTAACTTTACTAAGTTGTCTTTTCTTATAAAGTTGTACCATATGAAAAATTTGTAAGGGATGAGTAATAAAGAAATGTCCATGGTTCTTAAATTGTTAACAGATCATGATCATATTCCTGATCATTCAATTGTGTGAAGAATCTATGTCATTCTATGAGACAAAGAAGATCATGAATAAGTTTGGATTGTCTTATACCAAGATTAACATGTGTCCCAATGATTGCATGTTATATTGGTGGGCTGATGAAGATAGGGTTGAATGAAAAGTGTGCAACACTTCTAGGTAAAAGAATAAGAAGAAATCAAAGGAATTACATCTCACAAATAATTCCAAAAAAAAAAAGCCTATTAAGATTCTCTGATACTTTCTTTTGATTCTTGGGTTGAAGAGATTATTCATATCTGAAAATTTAAAGGAACTACCAAGATAGAAAGCAATAAACAAATGGACACCAGAGATTTTTACCGAGGAAACCCAAATTGAGAAAGACCTTGGGTTGTCAAACAATCCAGAACCTAAATCCACTGGTTTTTGAAAGTTACAACAATTTGACCCTCACCAAACCCTTCTAATGAGTTTACAGTCACCTCATCACCTTGATCTACCCAAGTCTATCAGGCACCTTTGATGACCTTTTCGTAGCTAATTAGAGACCTCGAGTTTCCACCTAACTCTAGCCCTTTACACTTTGAACAACCGTATCCCTTATCCAAGTAGCATCTTCTTTGCAACTTTTGTTTCTTTTTATAGACTTCTCAAAAGGACTCCTATTTGCTTCAAACAATGACTTCATGTCTTCTCCAATATCTTCTAGCTTATCCTCCAAGACTCTTTAAGGTTTATATTTCACAGGAACTCAAACTCTTCTTTCCTTGCCTTCTCAAAACTCTTCAAAATCCTGTAAGATATACAAGACATACAAATCAATATCTCCAAAATAATCCCAAGATTCCAAAGACAATAAAGAGATCTAGCATGTGTCATTATCTAAAATCAACAATCTCCCTCTTGACATATGCTAAGTCTCATCACCCCCACACATGCAAAATTTATTAAATTGATGATCATTTGGTACAAGCCATTAACTACAATTCAAATCAACAGAGGTGCTCCTTTTTCATCTTTAGATCTTGTGATCACCATGGTAATCACTTGGTATAGGCCATCAACTAGAATTCAAAGCTCTCCACCTCAACAAGTTCCTCGAGAAATCCTGGGCAAGCAGTCCAAGAGAGCATTATAGTAATTAGAGAGAGCAGTGTCCTGTTACCTCCCCCTTGACAATTCCTAGTAGGATTGATAAAAGCAAATTAAGATCAATAATGACCTTCTAGTCACTTAATTAGCTTGTTGTGATGGTATTTCTTGCCATCCATTTATTGGTAAGCCTCCTGGAAGCCAACAGTAAAAGAAACGATAGTTCTTGGTAAGAAAATAATGAGTCCACAATAAACTAGAATTAGCCTTTTACCTCTAAAAAGAACTGTGTGACGGGAAATAACAAAGTGAGGAGAATTAAGTTATCATCATAAGCACGTATCATGAACAACTATAAGGGAAATTAAATAGATTTTAATTAGATAATTATAAAAAATTATGGATAATCAATGAGATAAATGCATATATCATCAGTTAATCTTGTCCCTGGAGAAATATGTCACATGAGTGTAAGTGTTTGTACAGGGAATAACGAATTAAAACAAAAAAATCTATCCCTTATTTTGTTTTTCTTCCTCATAAACAAGTGGAGTACTAATTTTCACCCATCTCTTGTAGAGGTAACCCTCCTGTAATGACAAATTAGACTTTTGTCTGAGTGATAACATTTATGATTAGTAGGTGATCACTAACCCTTTCCTTTTAAAAAATATTAAACACTCCTCAGGCCGATTTCTCTTTAAAATCCATAATACAATAAAAATCCCTGCAAGTGTATATAATCATGTGATAAGTGAACCAGGGCAAAGGCAATCAGAGAACATACACATAAATCAACATGATTATAATTAATAAACATAATAATGAGAATAGAATCGTATCAACTCCCCCTGGATAGTTCCCCTGATGGAGTTTATGCTGAAATCTCAATACCCCTCACAATGTGGTAGGTTTGAAAGCGTAGCAAAAGATTCTTGAATATGTTGGTTGTACTTCGGTGATCACAAAATATACTCATGGTTTCTTGGCAAAGACTGTAATCAGTTGGCATTTGATCCATCCATAGCATTCGTGTACGACAATTATTCACAACCTGATATTTATTTTTTACCATGGATGATGAAATATGGTTCTGTTTAGTACTATGACACAAATCAGTAAGGTCATCAATGGTAATATGATTACATGAAGTGATACCCTTGAACATAGTATAACAATTACTCATAGTTCTTTTCTTATCATCTGGATATCCTGTCCACTCTGCATGACAATACCCTTGAACACACCTTTACACTAAATGCATTGTTTACTTGACTAGCTGTGGTTACTCAAAGCTTGGTGATCACTTCTCTAGCATACTTAGATCAATTCATGCTAACTGATGGCCTCATCTCATCAACACTTTGAAGACTCATTCCTTTTGTTGGATTTTCGTCTTAAGAATCTCTTTCTTTATTCTCTTGATTGCTCTATTCTGCATCCGTTGCATGATTGCCTCATGAGATATGTGATCACCTATCTTCTGGTCATCGGCTACCTACAACAGGTCATCAAAAGAGTCAGTATTAGTGATCACATTCAAAGCATACATACCTCGGCCACAACTAAGATCATCTTGATGATGCAACATTGGTGACCAATTTCTTGCTTTTCCTTATGTCACCAGCAATCATGAGAGCAACTATTGAAAAATCTCTCCAAGTAATCACATATTCAAGCATATCAAATACCTAGAGAACTAGCAAGGATATTAATTACAATAAGTTACAAAAATTGGTTCAATTTGTTCTACTTTATCACCCCATGACATGACCTTGCATATATGTTAAATTGAACCAAAGAAAATCAATCAAATCATATCAAACAAAACTTTTTCAATTCAAAAATAAAGTAGCCATAAAAAATAAATAAATAAATCATGAACTAGTTCTCAACATATTTGAAGGCTGATGGCTTATCAGTTATAAAATGATTGTTACTCCAACAAATTTTCAAGCTTTTCAAACAAGCTATTAATGGATCAACCATGATCTTCTCAGTGCTCCAGGAGCTACAATAGCTGTAAAATTCACAAACGAGTTTATCATACCTCTTACCAGTGACAGAGGTGAGGTGAAGCTAGTGTCTAAAAGTGAAAATAAATTTTAGTAAGTGATCAAAAATTTTGACAAAGTCAAGGATCCTCTTCGTATGGACACAGTAAAAAAAACTTGTATTTGTCACGGGCAACAGTACTTATCAGTTGGGGTACATGCTTATTGCCCTTAAGATCACTCGTTATCTTCTAGGCACTCAATTGACTTATACTGAGAAGATTAGCTTGGAGTCTGTTAACCAAGACTACATCTCCTATTTCTGGATCACCTAGAGTGCAAATTTTTATGCTTGTGTTACTCCCATCTCCATATGTCACTTTTCCCAGCATTTTTTATGTAAAGTTAACAAGGTTAGATTTAAATCCTGTTGACCGTGCCACGTAACATGAACAAATTAAACCTATCTACCAAAACTAATGCAGTTAGGGCAAGTAGGGTCGAACCCACAAGGAATTG
>JAOXNR010054888.1:0-11861 GCA_028571225.1 Parsonsia alboflavescens | reverse complement strand
GCTTGTTGAGATAAATCTCAACCCTTAGTCTTTGACCTACAGGTGTAATGACACATTTGCCCTTCTATGTAGCACCCGCTATTGGGCCTAGGTCTTGCGTACTATCACCGTACTCCATCCTTAGGTATCTAGTTCTATTACCATTGAATCACAAGAATACTCAGTAGAAGAATATTCAGTACAATAACAATTGTACTAGCGAGGCCTCGGGTTCAGTGATCCAACTAAGAACAACACACAAGGGGGCGATTAACCCATCTCATAAATTAAATGGCATAGAGACCCTATTTTATGAGTCTATCTTAACTAACTAACTTGAAGTACCTGATATGCAAGGCTATTGATCTCCATAATGTGATCTCACCCATAGCACATCAAAGCATAGGGAACTAGCTTCACCAGACCACCAACCCATACTCATGTCATGGGGAGATGTCCAGCAGTAGCAACAGTGATATTAGTTCTCTCTTCTTTGATAGTACCTTCAGAGAACAATCACTGAATGATCCTATTCTACACATACAAAATGTGCTAACACATAGTCCGGGAGTGCTACCCAATGACTAAAGGTAAGTCACCCTACTTAAAGGAGACTAATGTGTTAGACCTTTGTTCAATGGAACGCCCAATTCCATTAATCGGCCAAGAACTAATTCCTTATGATTTAAACTTCTGGTGATCCATACCTCATTATACTGAACGTCCAAACACACAGATCACCTATTTAAATCAATTTGGACCTTATTGCATGTTATGCTAATATGTATAAAATTACTTATTAAGATTATTACACTTTTTCGCTGAAAATGATAGCTTTTTTGGGCGTAAATCCCAACATAAAGATCTATATTTCAAGTATAAGCATGGAAGTTTGAGGATGAAAGTAGCAAGGTTGGTGTTGAAGCAAGACCATGAAGAACAACTTGAAGTTCATGACAAGATTGAAGAAGATTGGCAAGTTGAAGAACCTTGTAATGTATTCAAGTATGACGACTTATATAGGGGATTAGAAGACGTTGCAAGGTTGGAAATTCAATGAACAAGGCTGAAACTTTCCGCAAATGTGTTGAAACTTTGCTAGACTTTACTACATTGTTTGAAGCACAACCGTCAATGGAGGCCGAAACAAGGAAAGAGAATTGGTCAATGGTTCTAGCTTGAACCTCTTGTTGAAGTCTTGGGCAAAATTTCAGATTACGAGTGACCATGGGTTTGGATAGATGGATGTTGAAATTCCAGCCATAATTCACATCATCTTTTGGTATTAGAGCTTAGGCTATTCAAAAAGAGGTTTGCCTATCTTTTTTCGCTTTCCTGTTTAAGTGTTTAGATCTTTTCATTGAAAAATGTGAGATCTAAGTTTGTATCGTGTTTGTTCCTTACATTAATCTTTGCTTCTTCTTATGATCTTTGTGGAATTGTGTCCTAGATCTGAAAATCAAGGCCAATTCAATTTGTTTGTGAATCTAATTCTCCCCCCTTCTCAGCAAAATCGAAAATAGTACCAAAAAAAAAGAAAGAAAAGAAAAAAAAAAGAAGAGAAAAGAGAGATCAAAGATCTCCAAAGTTGAAAACCATAAAATTTGTCAAAAAAAATTCTAAAAAGAAAGTGCTAGAAATTCGGTTGAAAAATCTGAAAATTATGAAGCCGAACGCCATTGTTTTGATGTTTGACATGTTGGGAAGAGTTTGAGATATAACATGCTTCATAGATTTTTCTAATTACCAACTTGAATTGTGAGAATTAGGACACTGCCGACTGAAATTCCAGAACACTTGGATCACAAGTTTCTTTGTCCTCAAGGTTTTTGCTATATTGCCTTTCATCTAATTCTTGTTTGATTCTAAGTGCTGATCATCTACTTTGTGTTTAATGACCATTTTCTTTGAAATTCTTACCTCTTTAGTTCTTATAAGTTGGAAGATATGAGCTATTTGTTTTGAGTTTTTGATGCTTGAGTTGATTGCCTTGTTAAGTCATTGTCTACTCTAGTAGTTGCATTAAGAACTTAAAGAAGAGTTAAGAGAGGAAAAAGGCTAAGGGGTGAGCACATTAGAGTGAAGAAAAAGCCAATTTAAGAGTGATACACGAGTGGTGAGAGGTTATACACATTTTCTGTTTCAGCAAGTTGAATTCAAGATACATTATGTCAAAAGAAGTTGCAAGTGCATCAACTACTTCTAATGTGGGAGAGGACAATGCTGCCATGTCTTCAATAATTGAAGTCTTACAAAGGATGTCTTTGGAGCTGGGATCAATTAGAAGTGACATGGAACCATGAGACAAGATCTTTGTACAAAGATCAATAGAGTTGAAGAGAGGCTGAACACATTTGACACACCACTAGCCCCTCATATAGTGGCCAGAAATTTCCAATTTCAGCAAGGAGGCTGGGGTAGAGAAGGAGATGTGCAAAAGGTATAGCCAAGAGGAAGAGTTCTCCAACAACAATTGGATGAAGCATTTGATGAGGAAGAAACCGTGGCTCAAGTTGAAGGGCAAGGAGATGAATTTGGTCCTAAACAAGTGAAGCAAGTTCTTGGTAAATTCTATTCAAGATGCTTGATACAAGGACATTGTTGTAGTGTCATAATGGATAGTGGTAGTTGTGTGAATGTTGCAAGTTCATACTTGGTTGAAAAGATGAAATTGTCATGCCTAGATGATCCTAAACCTTACAAGCTTCAATGGTTAAATGATATTGGTGAAGAGAAGGTTGACAAACAAGTAAAGATCTTATTCTCTATGGGTAAATATCATGATGAGGTGCTTTGTGATGTAGTACCTATGCAAGCAACACTTTGTTACTTGGTAGACCATGGCAATATGATAGTAAAGTGATATATGATAGTTACAAGAACAAGTATACGCGAGAATTTGAAGGTAGGAAAATACATTTGAATCCTTTAAAACCTCATGAAGCATGCATGGATCAAAGGAAAATTCTTGAGAGAATGAAAGAATTTTATGAAGAAAAAGAAAAGCTGGATAGAAATGAGGGAAAACCGAGAGAGAGTGAGAGGGAAAGAACTGAGAAGGAGAGGACTGAAAAATTTGGATAGATTATGCAAAATCTGGATAGAAAAGAACGTGAAAAGAAGAAGAGAGAAACCAAAAAGCAGAGTGGTGAGAAAATAGAAAATTCTGGACAGAAAAGCTGGAAAGAAAAGTTGGACAGAAAAGAGAGTGGAAAGAACAAGCGAGAAAATGAGAGAGAAGAGAAAGAAGATCTTGAGTGAAGACAAAAAGAGATTGAGAGAGAACTTGAGATGAAAAAGGACATTGTCATTGAAAAGGAATTGAGTGCAGAAAATGAAGAATTTCATGAGGAAGAGAAAGAAAAAAGAGTGATTTGATCTTCAAAATGAACAAGGAGATTTCAATACCCATTTCTAACTTTGACCACTGTTTTCCTAGTGTTCTTGTGCCAAAATTTCAGGTCTTTGAAGGCCTAAACAAGTTGAAGGAAGACAAGGACAAGGAGATGATAAGTGCTATGTTATAGTGGTACACTCTTATATCTACCCTTGGTGATAGAATGTTGAAATTTAAGCATGAAAACATTATTTCTATGATTAAGTATGATTGTGGACATGCTTATGATGTTTATAAGCAACATGCTGTTGCAGAAATTCTTGAGCATAATGATTCCTTGTTTAGAGAAAGTAAGTCTTATACTTCTATAAGTCTTGTTAAAGCTTTCATGGATTTTGACTTTGTGAAGGAGTCATATGTGATTGAATGTGGCTCTAGAAATGAAATTCAAGCATGTGGAAGTTAGTAGTATATCTCTAAGAGCTTTTTGAATGAAATGCTAGATTTTAAGCTCGTTAAAGAATCATTTGTGGATGAGCATGTTTGTTATTATGAGCTTAATGTCACTAGACAAGTTATACATGGTGAATTCTATGAGCATATTAATTCTTTGATTGGAGAAAAAGCTTTGATTATGCCTAAGAATTCTATATATGACTTGTTGACCATTGATCTTCTTGGAGATTGCTTAGAGTTGTATTCTCATGGTTTGAATTACTTGAATTTCATGTTGAAGCACATCTTTGAATTATATATGAGTAGACTTTCAAAGTTTGTTTTAGATGATCGAGTATTGTGGATCTATGATGTTACCATTCTTGGTAACCATTTATATCTTTGTTGTCTAATGTGCGTACTCATTCTTGATTCTAAATTTATCTTGTTTGAGATGCACTTCATGGTGATTCATATGAGGGGAAAACTTTGGCTTGTTGAGAATAATTGCTTGAAAGAGATTGATGAGGAAAAATGCCATGTTGAGAGGTTGATTTTCGTTGAAATTTTTAAGTCTCATGATTTGTATGACAACCTGAATGCTTGGAGCCCCTACTTTCTTGAGATTCTTAGATTCAAAGCTTATGAGACCCATGTTGTCATCCTTAGAAGATGTTCTTTTTATGTGCTTAATTGTTTCAAACAAGAAGAATTCTTTGAGTTGTTGAATCTTGAGAGTCATGAAGTTGAATTAGTGAGATATGATAGTCCTAGCTTGAACCTCTTGTTGAAGTCATGGGCAAAATTTCAGATTATGAGTGACCTTGGGTTTGGATAGATAGATGTTGAAAGTCCAGCCATAATTCAAGAATCACATCATCACTCAAATCTTTTCTTTCAATGACACTCATTTCTTTTTCAATCACAATCTCGTTTTTCATCTCTCTTTGCCTCCGAAGAACTTTTTCAATCTCATGCTCTCCATTTTCTATTCTCTCTTGTTCTTTTTCTCTCTAATTTTTCACAATGGGAATCTCTTCTTTCACTTCATGGGACTCTCCTCCATCATATCTCACTTATACATGTAGAGCTTCCAATTAAACAAGTGTCACATGATCACTTTCTACCTTAACTTCACATGGAAACTCTTGGCCTTGTTTGTTTCCAACATTTTCTCGAGGATCCATTTCGCCTTTCACCTCATTGGTAATTGAGGTCTCTTCCCTTTTCGACTCCAAGCTCTCCCATATTGGATAATAAGAAGTCATATGGCCATCTTCATTGTACTTAGTTGACAGAGAAGTGACTTGACTTGAGCTTTCATAAAATCTTCCATTTGATGACTACCTTTTCTCCAAGTTTCTTTCAACTTAGGTTGCCATTTGTACCATTTCCTCAAGATGAACAAAAAGTTATTGTTCTACTCTTTCTTTAATCTCCTTTCCCAACCCTGGGAGAAATATATCCATTGAATTTTCACTATCCTTTTTAATATTAGTTCCCTCCATGTCTAACTCCATTAGATTCAAGTAGTCCCCAAAACTCTTCAAACTTTGAGGAGTGGATATGGATCTCCCCCTCCTTGGCCTCTCCTAAACTTTAAAGTCATAATAGTTATCAAGATTTACTAGTTGTCACATACTCCTTGGAAGTACATTTTTGATATTCATGTCCCCTTCCTCTTTGTTTTACTTGCCTCCTAGGAGTTTTAGATTGGAGATCATCTACCCTTCTTTCAAAGTTTCCAACTCTATAGTTTGATGTGATTTCTATTGAAATGGGTTTCATTAAAAACACACTGACTTGAAAGATTTTACCTAAGACCTACCTTTGAGGTTCGAGTTAGCTACAATGACCTATGATGCTTTTCAATCATGAACCATTGTCTTGAAGTTGGTAGACAAATCAACACCCTAACCAAAGTGATGAAAAGCCCTAGAGTAGTTAAACCAACAACCCAAACAGAGTGAAAGGAAGAACACTCATAAAGAACAAGTTTAATCCAAGATGATTTTTGTTTTCATGATAAATGTTGTTTGTAGGATATATGTGAAAAGACAAGACTTGCTAGGGGTGTAAATAATAAACCATCCTTGATACAAAGTCCAAAACACAAGAAGAAACCATAAAAATTCATCAAAACTAGTCAACAGGTCAGGCTGGCAGAAGGCGATCTAGCACTGGATGGTCACTAGAAATCAGTCCCTATTCTTCAATTCTGTCTGGAGCCAGACATGGCAATGGATGCCGGACTTGACCGCCACTATTTCAACGACATTTAGGCTCCATTTTTCTTGATTTCCTTGATGCCAACTTGTTGTTCTCCTTCCAACTTTCCTATAACACTTTCTTTATATATTTTCAAGTCTTCCAAGCTTTCAATCATAGCCATATTCCATAGCATCTTGCCTCCTTCATCAAAGTTTAGCTTCCTTAAAGATGGCTTCAAAATCAAGTTGTTCTTCCTTGTCTTGAACAAATGTCATAAAAGCCTTCTTCATATTTGAGGCCCTCATAACCATGATTTTTCCTGATGGCATTGATAGAGCTTGGTCTCCACACTCCCCCTCTCTTCGAAAGGATTCGTCCTTGAATCTCCAACATCTACATCAAAGGGAGAGAAGTTACGAATGTTAAAAGAAGCACTAACTTGATACCTACCGGGAAAATCGATGTTGTAAGCATTGTCATTGATCTTTGCTAGGACTTGGAATTGACCATCTCCTCATGGATCAAGCTTAGACTTTCAGAGATGTGGAATACGATCCTTCCGGAAATGCACCAAAAGCTAATCACCAACTTCAAAGTTCATGGTCTTCCTTTCCTTGTTATGTTGCTTTGCATACTTTAGGTTTTGTGCAATGATGTTATCCCTTGCCTTAGCATGCATACTTTTCACCAATTCTGCCTTCTTCTTTCCATCTAAACTATGAATCTCATTTAAAAGAAAAGGCATCAAATCCAAAGGAGTCAAAGCATTAGAACCATATACCAATTCAAAAGGAGAGTTATGAGCAGAGGAATGTACGCATCTATTATAAACAAATTCAATGAATGAAAAACGATCTTCTCAAGATTTGAAGTTCCTTTTGATTATATCCCTTAACTAAGCCCCCAAAGTTCTATTAATGAGTTCCGTCTAGCCATCGATTTGTGGGTGACAAGTGGTTGAAAATAGCAATTTTGTCCAAAGTGCCATAACACCTTCCAAATCTGGCTTAGTAACTTAGTATCAATTTCGCTAACAATTGTCCAAGGCATTCCATGCAAGCGTACAATTTCTTTAAAGTACAAGTCGGCTACATGATGAGCATCATACTATTAGCACAAGTACCAAAATGAGCCATCTTAGAGAACCTATCAACAACCACAACGATAGAAACCTTACCCCAACTTGACCTAGGCAATCCTAACACAAAATCCTAAAAATATCCACCCAAGGTGCACTAAGAGTAGGCAAAGTCATATAATGACCACCTGGTTTAATTGTTGATTTAGCCTTTTTCACACAATGAAACTAGAACAAATTTCTTGAACATCACTTTTCATATGTGGCCAATAAAAATTTTCTTGCAAAATACTCAAAGTTTTAGAGATGCCAAAATGACCCGTTAAGCCACCCCCATGACTTTCAATAACAAATAATCTCATAGAACATTTAGCACACATAATCTACTTTCTCTAAACAAATAACCATCAAGAACATAATACCTGTCACATGCACAATTGTCAAAAGCAAGATACAAATCTTTAAAATCATCATCCCCAACATATGATTCCTTCGTTAACTCAAAGCCAAGTAACTTGGATTCAATAGCAGAAACCAAAGTATAACACCACGAGAGTGCATCCGCTACCACATTTTCTTTACCTTGTTTATATTTGATCACGCAGGAAACATCTCTACATAAGCCACTCTTTTGGCATGCCTCTTGGTTTGCCCTTTCAAATGCTATAGGGACTCTTGGTCGGTGTGTATCACGACCTCCCTTGGCCAAAGATAGTGTTGCAAATTTCTTAAGGGCCTAACCAAATCAAATAACTCCTTGTCATAAGTAGAATAATTCAATATAGCCCAATTTAATTTCTCACTAAAGCAGGCTATAGGCTTACCCCTTTGCATCAATATCACCCCTATACCCACCCTTAAAGCATCACAGTCGATTTCAAAGACATTAGAGAAAATGAGGAGAGAAAGGGTAGGGGAACATGCAAGCTTGGATTTTAGCAATTGAAAAGCCTTTTCGTGTTCACTCTCCCACCTAAACTTAACCTGCCCCTTGATCATTTCTGTAAGAGGGGCTGCTATAGTACTAAACTTAGGTACAAACCTCCGATAGAACAAAGCTAACCCATGGAAACTTCTTACCTCACTAGTGCTTTTAGGTGTAGGCCATTCCTTGATTGCTTTGATTTTCTCCTCATCCACTTGAACACCACTAGAAGAAACAACATATCCAAGAAAAGTAATTTTTGGCAAGCAAAAAGTACATTTGCTCAAAATTAGCATATAGTCGTTCATTTCTAAGGATATCAAAGACTAGCCTTAAGTTCTCAACATGTTCTTCTACATTTTTCCTATAAACAAGGATATCATCAAAGTAAACCACAAAAAATTTGCCTAAGCACTCCCTAAGAACATGATTCATTAACCTCATAAATGTACTAGGTGCATTAGCGACGCAGGGCTGGTTTCAGATCAAGCTGATTCGGCTCAAGGTAGGTCGGATGTGGGGCATGTTTCGGTTCAGCAAGTTTTGGTTCCACCATCAGCTCCAAGATGTTCAGAACGTTTGAAGAAGAGGACGTGAGCTGCTTGAAGTATCGAATTGATGCTGGGCACAATTCTTGAGGCAACCGGTACAAGCTCGGATAGGGCTCAAATTTGACGAGGTGACCCGGAACGGCCCAATGAATGAAAGTCACTACTATGCTGTGATGTAAGGCGTTTTTCGGCCATTCGGAGTGGTCTGGATGGAGTTTTGGGCATTTTTCTATTTTCAGTAGCATTGTCGTAATTTTTCAGTTTTTAAGTAACAGTTTCGTAATTTACCGTTTTCTAGGGGTATTTTAGCAATTTCTTTACTTTTCGATTCCGATTAGGGTTAGGGTTTGTTTTGGCTTTAAGAATTGTTTTACTGATTGTTTTTTGAGAGTTAGTTTTTTTTCAATTAAAAAGTTGCCAATTTTTGGCTTACCTGATTTTCAACTACTTCGAAAATTGTTCTTCACTTGATTTAATTTTCGCCTTCTAACTACTTGCGTTGAAGTTTGATTAGAAGGAATTTTGAATCAGCTTTTTTTTTGCCGTTTTGTTGTTCTGCAAGTTTCAGAACAAAAACGAACCCTTACGTTTTCGTGGAATCTCCGAAACTCGAGATATCCGAATCTTGTGAAGTAGCGCCAGTTTGAGACATCCGAATCTCGTCAAGTCGCCCCAGATTACTTCCGTCTGTGTCAATTAGTTAGTCGAAAAGGCATCACAACCCACTCATACAAGCCATGTTAGTTTTAAAAGTCATTTTCCATTCATCCCCTTCCTTCATGCGAATTTGAAGATAACCACTCTTTAATCAATTTTAGAAAAATATTGGCTACCACTCAATTCATCTAGCATGTCATCCAACCTAGGAATAGGGAACAATACTTTACCATTATCTTATTGATGGCCCTACAACCGGTGCACATCCTACACGTAACATCTTTCTTTGGCACCGACAAGACCGGAACTTCACATGGACTCATACTCTCCCTCACATATCCTCTTTGAAGTAGCTCCTCCACTTGCCTTTACAATTCTTTAGCCTCCTCTAGGTTTGTCCTCTAAGTGGGCTTGTTTGGGAGGGTGCTCCAGGAACAAGGTCGATTTGATGCTGAATTCCTCGTATTGGTTTCAAGCCTCTTGGTAGCTCCTCTGGGAAGACATCCTCATGCTCCTTGAAAAGAGAGGAAACAACACTAGGAAGAGAGGGATTAGTGTCAGGGGTGTTTGAAAATAAAGATTCCTCGTACATCAATAAAGTCATAGGTCTATGTTCCTCACAAGCACTTCTCACCTCTCTTGTTTTTGCAAAGAAACTTATCTTCTTTTCACTCTTACCTTTTTCTTCTTTCTTTTTCTTTTCACTTTCTTTTGACCTCTCTTTTTCTTTTTCTCTAGACTTTTTATTCATAAAATTCTTTCATTTTCTCCAAAAGTCTCTTCTGCTCTATGTAAGCCTCGTGAGGGTTCAAAGAATTCAAGTGGATCCTCTTACAATCAACTTCTAGGGTGTACTTGTTTTTGTTCCCATCAAAAGTCACTCTTTTGTCATATTGCCATGGCCTCCCTAGCAACAAATGAGTTGCTTCCATAAGTACTACATCACACAACACTTCATCATTGTACTTCCCCATTGAAAATGGAATCCTCACTTGTTTTCCCACTCAAACCTCTCCACTATCATTCAACTATTGCAATCTATATGGTTTAGGGTGGTCTATGCATGGAAGCTTCAATCTATCAACCACATATTTGCTAGAACCATTTACACAACTCCCATTATCAATCATTAGGCTACAACAATTCCCATCAATCAAGCATCTAGAATGAAATAGATTCTCTCTTATACCTCATCATCTCCCTTGGTTTGTGTATTAAGCACCCTCCTAATAATCATATTTAATTGCCCTTCAAGAATAGCCTCACTCATTTTTATCACAGCCCTTTCCATCACCAAAATCAATCTCACGCTCCACTTCTTTCCCTTCACTAGCGGATTTAACCACCTCTTTATCCATAAGAATAATTCTCTTATTGGTACATTGATTAGCAAAGTGGCCAAATCCTTGACATTTAAAGTATTTAACTTCTCTACCTTTGGAAGGTGGAAGTTGAGTTTTACCTTTATAACCTTGAGGGGCCTGAGGTTCACCAAATTTTTGCTTAGGTGCCTCCTCCTTAGTGGTAGCCTTGGTCACTCCTTGCTCTTTTTTAATCCATGTGTTGGTGCTCTTGGAAGATGATTGTCCATAACTTGTTGTAACATAAGACTTCCCATAGGAAGCTCTCCTATTCTTCACTTGTCATTCAATCTTGATTACCTTTTGCACCATTTCTTTATAATCTTCATATTGCTGCAATTCATGAATGTCACCTATCTCTTTGTTCAACCTATAGAGAAACCTTGCCATTGTAGCCACCTCTTCTTCACCCACTAGATTACTCCTTATCATGGCAACTTCCATTTCTTTGTAATAAGCATCAACACTCTTAGAGCCTTAAGTGAGTGTTTGAATCTTGTTGGGGAGGTCTCTTAGGTAATGTTTAGGCACAAATCTCTTCCTCATGTGTCTCTTTATCTCTTCCCAAGTTTCAATTGGTGGTGCTTCTTGTCTCGCCTAGCTATCACTAGGTTATAGCACCAAATGATGGCATACTCCGAAACCCAACAATTGCAAGTAGGCATTGGGGTCATCTCCTCCATAGAAGGGTGGCACCGTTAGCTTGGTGCTCCCCAAATTCTTGTCAACTTCTTCCTCTCTTCTTTGCTTCCTTAGTCTATCATCATTAGAGAACTCATCAAATTCCTTTTCATTTACATTTTGTTCTTCCACATGTTGCTCTTGGATGATCCTTCTTCTTGGTTGCACCCTTTGGTGATGTAATTTTCCTCTTCCCCTTTGAGGCATTTGGTTTCTCATAGGAGGAAATGGAGGTGGTGTCTCCAAGGCAACTATTCTCCCTTAAAATTGATCCATCCTATTGTTTAGATCTCTCCTTAATTCTACCATGTTTGAGGAGAATTCCCTTGTCTTCTTCATTCTCTCCAAGATGGTACACAATATGGCATTGCTTTCTCCCATATTTAATGCGTGTAAAGATGGTAAAGCTCCGTGTGTCATAATATGCCTTCAGAGAACAATCAAGAAAAAAAAAGGGAAATTTTGGTCCTCATGTATCTCTCGTGTATCACACTTTCAATTGGCTTTTTCTCTCTCTATTGAACTCACCCCTAACACCTTCTACCACTCTACTTTCTTTCAAGTTCTTTGTCAACTCAATTGGGCAATGCAAACACTTCAAGCAAAGATGCCAAGTAATCCACACAACTCAATTCAATTAGTCAAC
>JAOXNR010054887.1:0-11862 GCA_028571225.1 Parsonsia alboflavescens | reverse complement strand
TTCAAACAATCCCTCAATTTTATTAAATAAAACAATTACAGAAAATTGGTAGTCTTTTTGGGCATAAATCCCAACATGGACTACTAAAAGGAGGATTAGTGAGTAGACCACCTCTACTCAATGGATGCAATTATTCATATTGGAACGCTTGGATGACAGTGTTCATCAAAGAGTTAGATGAAAAGGCTTCGAGATCAGTTAGAAAAGGATGGACTCCTCCAAAAGATTTGAAGGACCGTCCCATGTTCTATATGGCTAACCCCTAGTTCTCAAGGCCATGCTACTATGCTTTGATTTTGATAGTGGTACCATGACCGTCCCATCATGGATGAACTTCCCTGGCTTTCTCCCTCCTACTGGGACTAAATGTCCCTTAACATCATTAGCTCTAAAATGGGGACTCATATCACCAACGAAGTGTGCACATTCTCAAGGGAACATAAGGAGTTTGCGAGACTTTCGGTAGAGGTGGATCTCTCCAAACCCCTCAGTAGAGTTGCGGCCGTGTGAATTCTATTCACTGGATCCATCTTCCAACAAAAAGTGATGCATAAGCATGAACCACGGTATAGTGGCAAGTGCAATTCCTTCACTCATATTGAGGAGGCGTGCAACACGAAAGAGGTGGTTAAGGAGCAAGTCAAGGCTGAGGAGATCATACTGGACAAAGTAAGGGAGGTGAAGATCATGAAGACCTTGGATGAAGCAAGAAACAAGGCCTTGGGTCTTGAGTGCAACCAAGTCGAGGCAAGGAGAGAACAGCACAAAGGTATCGCTATCACTGAGCCTTCCCTCCAGAAGGAGACCTTGGGTAGTGGAAAGGAAAAGGTGGCCGATACCCATGAGGCCAGCAAAGAAAAGGTGACTGATACCCCTAAGGAGGGTGATGAGAGGGAAAAGGCATTCGTGGTGGAGGAAGAAGTCCGAAAGGGTGCTGGAACTGATCTGGGCACTAAGGAGAATTGGCAACAACCGAAGAAAAAGAAGAACAAGAATTATTGGAAAGGGGTTGAGGGCCAACAGAAGGAAATCAAACCGAGCCTAGCCCATCATGAGGATAGCATCATAGAATATTAGGGGTTTTAACCATCCATTAAAAGAAAAATGGTGTCACACACTTTATGGCCCAACATAAAGTGGATGTTTTTGGCAATTTTGGAGGCGAAGATGAAGACTTATACACTTTGGAAGGTGATGAATTCTTCACTTAAAGGATGGAGCATGGCAAACAACTTCTTGGAAATTCATGAAGGCCTTATACTTTTTCTTTGGAAGGGGCCTAAAGTGACAATGGACGTCCTTGAGGTTTCTCCCCAATGCATCCATACCGAGGTGTCTTGCAAGATGACTCCTGTCTCATTTTATGTTAAATTTGTCAATGGCTTGCATTCTATTGTCTCTAGACTAGCTATGTGGGGGTTCTTGGATTCCTTGGGTATCTCATCTCTTCCATGGCTTGTTTTGGGTGATTTCAATAGTGTGCTCTCTATGGAAGATTGGTCGAATGGGGTGGAGATTACTTAATATGAAATGCATGCTTTTGTGGATTTTTGTATGAGGCATGGTTTGGTTGATTTACACACCATTGACTATTGGTGCACAATTTACTTGAACTAATAGGATTGTGGGGAGTAAGATAGATCGAGCCTTGGATAATGTCTGGTGGAATAATTTGCATGTTGATTCTTATGCTAATTTCTTGCCTATAGGGATTCTCTTGGACCATACTCCTTGCTTGGTATCCATTGGGCATGCGGGTCATATGCCATCTAGGAGCTTTCGATTCTTTAATAGGTGGACTTCTCATAAGGACTTTGATGGGGTTGTTGAATCGGAATGGAGTAATACTTGGCATGGGACAGAAAAATTCAAGATATGTAAGAAGTAGAAGAGTTTTAAGGGCCCCCTCAAAACTTTAAATTCTCTACACTTCTCACATATTTCCTCTAAAGTCAAGGAAGCCGAATGGGTGTTGGAACACCCCCAAAGTGAACTTCATGATAGACAACAAGATGGTGTGTTAAGGGGTAAGGTGTTGGAGCTTAGAAAGAAGACCTTCATCCTTAAGGAAGCCGACAGGTCTTTCTTTGTCCAAAAGGTAAATTGGGTTTATCTCAATAATTTGGACAAAAGCACCAAGTTCTTCCATGACCTTGTTAAGACGAACCACGTTGCAGCAATTATGAAGAGTCATGGTTTGGTGACACAGATTTATGATTAGGTGGGGAAAGAGTTTGTGGACTTCTATACCATACTCTCCATCACTCATTATCCCACTTCCACTATAGATCCGGAAGTCTTTTGGTTGGACCTGATTCTTGATCATTCTCATTGGCTGAACCTTTGTGAAGGAGTGCAAGACCTGTAGATTTAGAAGGCTTTTTGTGGTATGTATGACAACAAGGCACCAGGTCCGGATTCTTCGGGGTTCTTCAAGAAGGCTTGGATGATTGTAGGCGGAAATGTCTGTGGAGCCGTTCGAGAGTTCTTTGCCTCGAGAAAGTTACTCAAGCAACTTAATCATGTCGTTGTTGCCTTGGTTCCCAAATCTTCTCATGCTTCCTCGGTTAGGGACTTTAGGCCCACTTCTTGTTGTAATGTCATCTACTAGGCTATCTTAAAGACAATTGCCAACTGGATTGCACCACTTTTGGAGGGGCTCATTGATTATAGCAAAGCAACCCTTATGGGGGGGGGGGGGGGATGCATCATGGAGGATATGTAACTTGCCCAAGAACTGGTTTTCCATTACAATCAGAAGAGGGCTTCTCCTAGGTGCACACTTCAAGTGGACTTGAGGAAAGTAAACGATTCTATCTCTTGGGGCTTCTTGAGGAGTGCTCTTGTGGGATTGGACTTTCCTCCAAATTTCATTGCTTGTATAATGGGATGCATTTCCTCTGCTTCATTCTCCATCCAAGTCAATGGTTCTCTTTGTGGCTTCTTTAAAGTGAAAAAGGGACTAAGGCAAGGGGACCCTCTATCACCTTACCATTTTGTCATTTGCTTGGAGCACTTGGCTCCGCTTCTCAAGAAGGCCACACACGCCTTTGAGTTCAACTACCATCCAAAGTGTGGGGCTCTTTTCGTATCTCACCTAGCCTATGTGGATGAACTTCTTTTTGCTAGGGGGGATTTCACTTTGGTCAAAATTCTTGTGGATTCCTTGAGGGAGTTTGGAAGCCTGTCAGGGTTAGAGGCCAAAGCACTCAAGTCGAATTTCTTCCATGTTGGGATTCCGCAAGACGGGCTTCAATGCATCATGGACTAAATGGGATTCTCTCTTGGTTCCATGCCTATGAGCTATCTTAGTATTCCTTTGGCTTTGGCAAGAATTATGGTGGCTCATTACAGGGGGTTATTGGATAGGATCTCTAATGCAATACAATTTTCGATTTCTAGCAGCTCTTGAACGAACGGCTCGGTTAGAAATAGAATTTGTCCAAGTTAGTTTTCGAAAACTTGATGAGAAAGAAGATTGGATGTTTTCTATGATCACTTAAGAATAAAGTGCAGTTGAATTTTCAATTCAAGGTAATAAGAAAATAGAAGAAAACAAGGAAGTAAATTTTCGTTCTACTTTGAAAATTAATGAAGCATTTCGAAAATAACAAATTTTGATTATAATGAGACCCTAAAACAACTTATATAGGGTGTTAACCTAAACCTAATAGCAATAAGAAACGTAAAGGGAATAGGAAAAGCAAAGGATGTTAACCGTCAACCTAATAGGAATAGTTAAATCTAAATCTATTAGCAACAGGAAAAGAAAAATTAATACACCCTAATTCAACTACTGGGCCGAAAGCCGTTTGGACCGGCGAACAACTGTAGCCTTCGATGGAGTGGGCTTGACTGGCGTGGCCTGTTGATCTAAACTGGTTTGGACTGGAGCAACCTGCATCTGAACTGCTTTAGTCTGCACATCACCGTCCTGGTTCGATTGGTCCACAACATCCTTGAGTTGGATCTATTCGCTAATGTCCTCATCCGTCTTCCCTTCCTCTGAAAAGCTTGTCCTTAAGCTTGAGTTCCCACCTAAGAGGTCAAATGTCTGACATTAAAAACATCAGAAATAAAAACATCTTCAGGCAGCTCCACCCTATAGGCATTGTCACAAAACTTCTCCAGCACTTGATAAAGATCTATCTTCTTCGACTTGAGCATATGGTAAGCTCCTTGAGGATACTTCTCCCTCGACAAATAAACCCAGAAGAGATGACCAACCTCAAAAGACTATGCTTGGCGTTTCTGGTCTGCATTCGCTTTATACTTCGCATATGATGGATGCCTCCAACTTGGCCCTAATTGAAGCATGAATTTCCTTCAATTCAACAACTCTGTCATCAACCCGCTTCAACCCTTTTCCCTCAGCTTTGACTGGCACCAGGTCAAGAGACCCTCTTGGACAAAACCTATGTAGAAAATCAAAAGGAGAAAATTGAGTAGAACGGTTGACAGAAGAGTTTAACTCAAACTCCTACTTCAACAAACACTGAATTCATGCACATTTGCTCGTAGGAAGTTCCCTAGACTCCTGAACCACCTCTGTCTATCCATTTGTCTACGGATGATACGGGCTACTATAGCTCAGCTTAGTTTCGAATTTCTTCAACAAAGCCCACAAAAAATGGCTCATGAATTCGGTATCCCTATTTGAAACTATGGAAGAGGGTAATCCATAATGTTTGACCACTTCTACAAAATAAAGATCTGCCATTTTCAAAGCATCAAATGTACTTTGCAGGAAGAAAACTGACCATTTTGCTAAACCTGTCAACCAAGACCATAATGGAGTCCATTCCCATCGTTGTTCTGGGCAAACTACCCACAAAATCCATGGACACAACTCTCCACAGCTCATCTGGAATAACCAATGGCATGTACGGCCCTTGGTTTATGTGTGTCCCTTTTGCCTCTAGAAAAACACGGCATCTCTTCATACAGGTCTTTACATCTCAATCAAAACCTGGCCAATAAAACCACTGTCGTACTAACCATGTCGTCTTATCTCTCCCGAAGTGGCCTTGGTTATGCAACACTTGAATGATCAACATAAGAAGTGAAGTGTCTGGAATGCAGAAACAATTACCTTGAAACAAGTATCTATCATGAAGAACAAAGAATGCCTGCGTTCCCCCCTTAATGTCGGCAATAATGTCTCAGAAGGGCTCATCGTTGCAAACATCATCTTTCACTCTCTCAAAACTGAGAGTATACACCTACATAGCACCAATAAGCAAATTTCTTCCACTCAGCACATCAGCTACCTTGTCCAAAGTACCCGACTTGTGCTTGATGCTGAACGTGTATTCCTATAAAACACTGACCCACTTCACATGCCTAGAACTTAACTTATGCTGCCTTTGCAAGAATTTCAGCACCTGATGATCCGAGTATAGAAGAAACTCCCGCTGTATCAAGTAATGCCTCCAGTGCTGTAGAGATCTCACAATGGCGAAGAGCTCTAAGTCATATACTGAATAAGACAACTTAGCTCCTCCGAGTTTCTCACTGAAGAATGCAATTGGTCTTCCCCCTTGGTTAAGTACTGCCCCAATCTCTATCAGTGAAGCATCATAATCGACTTCGAAAACCTTGTTGAAACATGAAAGAACCAGTAGTAGCGCATGTGTCAAATGCCTCCTATGCAGCATCACTCCATCCGAACTTTTCCATTTTCAACAGATCCGTCAAAGGTTCGGCTGTCTCACTGTACCTCTTCAAGAATCTATGATAGAATCCAAGAAGACCTAGAAAGGATCTAAGTTCAATCATGGATGTAGGTGCTGACCAGCCCGCAATTGCTTGCACCTTGCTCTCATCCGGTACAATCCCATCTCCGGTTATAGCATACCCTAGAAATATGAGTCTATCGACCATCCAAGTGTACTTTTCTAGGTTAGCAAACAGCTGGTTGTCGAGCAACGCAGTCAGGACTTGCGCAACATGATCAACATGCTCCTCTACTGTCTTTCTATAAACCAAGATGTCGTCAAAATACACAACAACAAAAAACTTGAGGAATGGTTGCAATACCTAGTTCATCACCTGCATGAAAATGCTCGGTGCATTTGACAACCCAAATGGAATCACCAACCATTTGTTCAGCCCTTCCTTCGTCTTGAAGGCTGTTTTCCACTCGTCTCCCTACTTCATTCGAATCTGATGATATCCACTTTTCAGATCGATCTTCATGAATACCCTAGCTCCACTCAATTGGTCAAGCATGTCGTCCAACCTTGGAATGGGAAACCTGTACTTCACGGTAACTCTGTTCACCTCTAGGCTATCGACACACATCCTCCATAACTCATTCTTTTTCGGCACCAGAAGAGCCAGTACCGCAAATAGGCTAATACTCTCTCATATGAAGCCTTTCTCTGAAAGATCTCAGATCAGCTTCTTCAACTCCTCATGCTGCTTTGTCATCCGATAATGAGCTTTGTTTTACAACAAGCATTCTGGAATTAAGTCAATAGCTTGCCAGATGTTTCAAATCAACGATAATTTAGCAAGAAGCTCATTCGGCACAACATCCCAGAAGCTTTCCAAAACTAAAGCTAACTCCTGTGGAACTTTCGGCTTCTGCTAATCATCCTAACCGAAACTCTCAGCCTTGCTTATCAAATAAAAACAAACATCTTTCCCTTCTAAACTAGAATCAAACTCCTTGCTTGGCAAGCAGATCTCGGCTTTCTGTCCCACTGCATCTTGAAGTGGTTTCAGAATCACTTTTCTTCCCTCTGGCTGCAACATATACATATGGGTGTACCCATTATACTGCTCTATTGTCAAACTGCCAAGGTCATCCCAAGATTATGTGCGTCGCATCCACAGGAACAACATCCGTCATGATTTCGGCTAATACTATAGTTTGAAAGAAAAATTGACCCTACAGAGACGATTGACATGGATATCCGAATCTTTGTTAACCTAACCGAGCTTGTAAGGATGAGGGTGGGGTTTGATTACCAAGCCCAACTTCCTCACAGCTTCCCCGACAATCACATTCTCCCAACTCTTGAAGTTGATGATCACCCTACAAGTCTTTCCGGCTGCAAAGCACTTTGTCATGAAAATATCGTGACAATGCTAATCTTCCTTGACTTGGGAGCGAGGCATATCCTTTGCATGACCAGACTCTCACCTTGGATGCTATTAGGGTTTATCACACACATATCATCTTCTAAATACTCCTCACCTACTGGAAACTCTTCAGTATACTCCTTATCTGGATACTCGTCCATGTACAACTAGGCTCTGGCCTTAGGGCACTCATTATCGTAATGCCCCTGGTTGTGACACCAGTGAAAACAAATGTTGGCTCGGCTATTGCCCGTTCTCTGCTGGGAACCTGATGTAACATTCGACATGGGAGCTCTTGGTGATGGCGCGACGTTCGGCAGTTTCCCTGCCTGCGGTGCAACCTTACTATTGCCACTAGATGGATTCGGTGCAAAACATCCTCTCGTTGGAAATCCTCGATTTTGCATCAAGCATTTGAGCATCTCCAACGCTATCAATTTGGTGAACAGACAACGCATAATAAATCGGTAGCATCAAATAGTGTAAACACATGGCAACCAACCTCGGCTTCGCCTCTATCAATCGATTTCTTGCCACTAGCCTGTAGAACTCCATCATATACTCCTCGACGCTAAGGTTTCCTTGCTTCAATCCATGCAATTTTGCATATAAGGCCTGCTCATGGTTCGATGGCAAGAACTATTTATTCATCTCTTGCTTCAAGGCTGCCCACGATGCAACTAGCATCCTCCCATCCATGTATCGCCAGTAGTGCACCACTCTGCAACCCTATCTCTAAACCAAATGGTGACAAGCTGGACTTGTTTGTCCAAAGGTACTTCCTTTAGGTTAAAAACATCATCCACCAGCAGGGTCCAGTCTACATTCTTATTCGGATTCAATCCTCCCTTGAATTCCAAAATTTCAACCCAAAATCCAGTCTCCCATCTATTCAGATTTAAGTCATGATATGGCTGGTGTTCGTGCTCTATTAGAGGAATCTAGTCGTGGTAATGTTGTTGGCCTCTTTGGATCAGTTGATCATCAACATTGCCAACTCACCCTTCTTCATTCCTGTTGACACCTCCATTTTCTTGTCGAAGTTGAACACGATTTGGAGCATCTAATCACTCCATCATCTGTTGTTGTGCGGCTACAACATCACGTAGAGAAGGTTCTTTGTTGTTTTTTTCCATTCCGAAAAAAATTTTTGAAACAGGGTTTTCTAATAGGCAGAGTATTTTCGATTTTGGTGCTGGTGGTGGCGAAAATTAGAGGAAGTGGATTAAGGCTTTAATACTAGTTGATGTAGGATAATTTTCTATTCCCTGCAGCTCTTGAATGATCAGATCGGTCAGAAACAGAATTCATCCAAGTCGGTTTTCGAAAACTTAATAAGAAAGAAGATTGGATGTTTTCAGGATCGCTCGCTAATTGCACAGTTTAATTTTCAATTCAGGTAATACCAAAATAGAAGAAAACAAGGAGTAAATTTTTGTTCTATTTCGAAAATCAAAGAAGGAATTTGAAAATAAAAAAGTCTGATTATAACGAGACCCAAAAACAACTTATATAGGGTGCTATCCCTAAAAATAATAGCAATAGGAATTGTAAAAGGAATACGAAACGCAAAGGGTGTTAACCGTAAACCTAATAGGAATAGTTAAAATTAAATCTAATAGCAATATAAAACGACCCTAATTTGGCCCAACCCTAATTCGACTGCTGGGCCTGAAGCCTTTTGGACCGGTGGATTGCTGTAGCATTCGCTGGAGTTAGCCTAACGGGCTTGGCCGGTTTATCCAAACTGGTCTGGACTGGAGCAACCCGCTTCTAAATTGCCTTAGTCTGCACATCATCATCCTGGTTTGATTGGGTTGCAACATCCTTGAGTTGGATCGGTTCACTGATGTCTTCATCAATCTGGGGACAAATTTCATTGTGGAAGGATCTCACTCTTTCATATGCAGGGAGGGTGGAACTTATCAAGAGTATGTTTCAAGGGACCACATGTTTTTGGCTTAGCAGCCTTCCTATGCCAAGTACCATCATTGATCACATATCCTCGGCTTGTAGGTCCTTCCTTTGGAACCTTGTGTAGCTTGGCCCGACTTTTGTCATCTTAAGGAGTAAGGGGGTCTTGGATTGACAAACCTCAAGGCATGGAATCACTCGCTCTTGGTGAAGACCGTGTGAAATATTCATGCCAAGAAGGATACCTTATGGATCAAATGGGTGCATCAACATTTCCTTCGGAAGGCATCCTTTTGGATAGTTGGGAAGAAGAGAGATGATTCGGCATTATGGAAGCGGTTCTTGGAGATTCGTGATATGATCTTGTCAAAGAAAGGGTCCCCAACCGTAGCCACATCTCAACTTCATGGCCTTGCTATGAGTTACAAGATCAACACAAGGATGGCATATGACTACTTCCAACCTCATGAAAACAAATTAGTATGGAGTTCGATTTTATAGAAATTATGGATTCCTCCCCAAATTCTCCTTCATCACTTAGCTTGCGGTCCATGGTAAGCTTTCCACTTTGGATAGACTTCTGTTTTTACATTAAACCTCTACCTTTTGATTATGTGATGGTGAGGATAAGTCACATATGCACCTATGTTTTGCTTGTCCTTTCACTTTGGCTGTGTGGGGCAATATACAAAACTGGATGGAGATAAGTAGGAGTATGTCCACATTAGCTTCAAGCATCAAGTGGATCAAGAAGGAGGCTAGAAGTATGACTTGGAGACCAAAGCGTAGACGGTTAGCTCTCATGGCCACTGTCTATTTTGTTTGGAAGGCTTGGAACTACTTCATTTTTGAGGGCATTAAACCCAAAATTGTGTTTACTTGCTTTCAAATCAAAACACAAGTATAAAGGGTATTTTATGCCTTGTATCCTCATGTTTTGTTCCTCTTGATATGGGTAGTTAGTTCTAGCTATCCATTGCATAGAGGCCCCTTATGTATGCCACAATACTTTGTACATTTTGATTTTCACATATACACATTTACATTTAGATTAAAAAAAAATTTAAAAAAAAAAAGGAAAACCCCCCATCTTCTGTAACACTCATCATGTGGATAGCTCAACCACCTCAATGACTAGATTCATGACCTCCAACTTAATCCCCATGTCAAGATTCCGATTAGAGTTCACCAAGCTATCCCATGTTTTCCCTTTCTTAGAGCCCGCGACATTTGCTTCTAGGACCTCTCGGTTTTGCTGTTTCTGATGGGTGGAAGAAGGCTGTGCATTGTGCACAGGCTTCGCATTGCCCTTGTCGTCAAACCTGATGTGCCTTCCCTCTGTCACATTAGGCAATGTCGTAGAACCTAACGCTGCTTGGGTACCCTGTTGCACTTCCTGCTGCCAAACGGTGCTCTTCGCCAGTCGCGTCCAACTTGCACCCTATTGTACCTCCTGCTGCAATTCAGTGTGAGCCACTGGTCCAATCCCCCTCACCTGTGCTGCACCATCCTGCGACCTACTAGGCCGCAGCGGTCGACCCTTGTGTGCTACCACTAGGCTGATCTCTTAATATGAACCATTCCTCCTGGATCCATGGTTATGCCCAAAGAATCTACTTCAACTTGTGGCCCCTATTGACCACCACTAGAAGAATTGATCAAGCTTCCCACCATTCCTACAGTTTCAATCAAATTTCAAATTGCAAAACAACACCCTTCTTGCCTAGGGAGTTCTGCCACCAAAATCAATCCAGCGTTATCTTTTAACTTGGTAGGCTGCAAACCCAGTGCACAATGCCTCACCTGATCCACTGCCTCAAGCCCGATCAACCCCACACCTTCAAAACCCTATACACCACCACTTGAAAACTAGCAGGCCACACTTCTTCCCACACACTCTCCATACCAATCAGGCACTAAGAAATGTAAAAGGAGGAATAGGACCAAAATTGAATGATCTCTTAAATGCACTTAAGATCAAACTTTAATGTAATAGGTACTAGTAATATATGATCCAAACAACAACAAGAACAACAATCGAACTGCTAGAAAGGAGAAAAGCACTTCGATCTAGACCAAACAAGGCTCGGTCGAGAAATGGGAGTTGAGAGCTTCTCTCTCCTGAGTTTCTTTTCTACCATGTGTTAGTGTAGAAACATAAGATTCGACCGTTTATGTTTCGGCCATGTGTAAAAACTCGTGATTTGACCATGTATGTTTCAGGAGTGTTTGACTTTATCTTTGAGAAATGATGTTCCCGCAAAATTTTTTACTTTCGGGAGTTTTTTACTTCATCTGTGTGAGATGAATGTTCCAGGGAAAGTTTTTACTTTCGAGATTTTTGTACATCCATCTTTGTGAGATGAATGTTCCGGCAAAAATTTATACTTTAGGATTTTTGTACTTCATCTTTGTTTGTGTTTCATGATTTGGATTATGTACTTCGGGAGTGATTCAACCTATGTTTCGGCCTTGTGATTCGGGAGTGTGGGAACTCTTGATTCGACTGATGTTTCTGCCTTGTGATTCCGACATGTGTGTGATCGACTCTTGTCCGTTCTATGCAGGGATGTGGTGGCTGATGTTTCAAGTCCTTGGAGGACTTGGCTGATGTCGTATACCAGTTTCTTGTCCGATGATCTCCACAACAACATGAAGAATTAAGGGGCCAAGTGAACGAGCTACTTGATAAGGGGTACATCCGAGAGAGTGTCAGTCCATGCGTCGTACCAGCTTTGTTGGTGCCAAAGAATTACGGAAGTTGGAGGATGTGTGTAGACAGCGTGCGATAAATCGAATCACCATCAAGTATCGATTTCCAATTCCGAGACTTGATGACATGCTGGATCAACTTAGTGG
>JAOXNR010054886.1:0-11863 GCA_028571225.1 Parsonsia alboflavescens | reverse complement strand
AATTAAGTATTTTACTACACAATTTCCAATTTTCATTGACAAAATGAGCAGTCAAACAGATATAACCCTCAGATGTAAAGGCTATCCACAAATCGGAATTCAAACAAATCCTATTCAGAATCTTAGCAATCAATTCTTTCAACTTCTCCTTTTCTCTAGAATGGACTTTTTGAACATCTGGCACAACTGTGTTTCTTGAAATCGCCATAAAATCAGGATATAGACTTAAACATAGATCTAATCATATTGTATTCAACAAAAGAATATGGTAGATCATGCTTAATTACAGCTTGAGCCAGAAGATCACATGTCAATTTAGAAATCTTAACTTTGTGACGTAGTGCTGGTTAAGGAGAATGACCAAGGGGAACAGGGATCAATTACACCAGCCAAGCCTACGATGGGTAGTGTACGCAGGTCCAAGCTACTGCAGGGAATACGGGCCTGATTCGGCCTGTTCGATGATGTCGGGCACAATTCCCGAGGCAACTGGCTAGATTTCGGATTGGGCTCAAAATTGACTGGGTGACCCGAAACGGCCCAACGAACAATAATCACTACTGATGCACAATAGTCACTACAGAGCCTTTTTCGGCCATCCGAAGTCGTTTTGATGGAGTTTCAGGCGTTTTGTGTTTTTAGTGGCATTTTCATAATTTATTATTTTTGGGGTTTTTTGTAATTTCATTATTTTTTTCCGAATAAGTCTAGGTTTATTTTTCTGATTAAGTTTAGGTTTTGATTAGGTTATTTAAGGGCATTTTTTCTTTTGAAGGGGGCAGCTTTTGTTTTTTTTGACATTATTCAATAAGATTTCTCTTTCCGAATTTCTTTAGGAACATTGTCGTTTTGTTCTTGAATTTCTTTTCCTGCGACAAATTTCGAGTGAAGTTTATTACAGGAACATTTATTAGCCGTCCAAAATTCCATTTTCGTCAGTTTGTATCAGAGCAAAGATCCGAGATGTCAGGAAGGAATGCAAATCCGACCGTGGCTGCAATTTTGGAATAACTGCGCAGAGGCCGAGAATCACAAGCAAAGGAGAGGGAAGAGCGTGATCGAGCCATGCAGCAGATCTTGGAGAATCAGAATCAACAAATGCAAACTTTGAACCGAATGCTGCAGCACTTGGTAGTGAACAAACGACCTGCACAACAAGAACCCGTCTGAAGGCAAGAGGAGCAAGAGGGCAACGTTGATGAGGAGTTCGATGTGCCAGCGAGAGAATAGCCGCCTAGGGTTTACCTAAGGGGTGGAAGAGGCGACGGATATCAGCCTCCTAGGGTTTTGGATCGCGAGCCGAATGTACCGCGATGGGATGTAAGGTTCAAGCTGGAAGTTTCCAAATTTGCTAGAAGTTTGGTGCCAGAAGAATTTCTGGATTTGATGAGTACCGTTGACGGAATCTTCACGTTGAAAGGGGTACCGGCCTACAAGAAGGTAGCGTTGGTCACAATTCGGTTTAAGGAGAGGGCTGCGGGGTGGTGGCAGTCCTTTCCATCTCAACGCTGTTTGGATGGACTCCTTGCCTTGGATGATTGGTCTGAACTGAAAAGGGAGATGCGACAAGAGTTTTTGCATTTCAATTATCGTCAGACACTTTTTCAGAGTTTGCAGACTCTGACGTAGGGTGCGAACAGTGTAGAGGAGTACACTTTGGAATTCTATCCGATGGTTTCAAGGAACCAACTTCGTGAGACGCAATAGCAGCTTGTGGCACTTTTCTTGCATGGCCTTCGACCAGCAATTCAAGATGCCCTATAGGTACACCCCTTTGGGAATGTCACCGACGTGCAGACGAAGGCTAAGGTGGTGGAAAGGAGCTTGGCTAGGGTTGGCGGAACGTGTTCAACATTCAGCAGAGGGTTTTGCCGGCCCTCCCTGAAACACGACGATGGCAAGTCCTTCTTCGTCCAGAGTTGTCAATCCGCCCACTCAACAGGGTCGAAAGCAAGTGCAACCAAATCAAAGATCAGGGCAAGTTCAAAACAGTCCACCAGCTCATTTGCCATCGTTGTCAATAGAAATTACATCATGCCTACGATTGTCCCAGGGTTTGATCTCAGCTGTTGATCCAAGATGGAGCAAAAGAGGATTTTGTAGGAGAGGATGTTATTGACGAGTTGGAAGAAGGTGATGAGTGCGTTGTTGTGCCAGAAGATGTCCGAGAAGAGTGCCAGGTTTTACAATGGATTTGTTTCGCACCTCAAGCCAACGACGATTGGAAGCGTCAGAACATATTCAGCACCCGTTGCACCATTAATGGAAAGGTCTGCCAAGTAATTATAGATACGGGAAGTTGTGAGAATGTAATTTCGCAGGAAGCCGTATAGAAGCTTCAATTACTGACAGAGCAGCACATTGAGATGTACAAGCTTGGGTGGTTGAATAGAGAGACGGAAGTTCAAGTAAATTAGAGGTGCAGAGTGGTCTTTTCGATTGGGCCGTAGTACAGCTGTATTGTTTGCTATACTGTGGTGCCCATGGATGCCGCACATTTGCTGCTAGGCAGACCTTGGCAGTATGACGACAAGGTTTCGTATGATGGTTTCGCTCACTGCTACACAGTCAATAGAGGAGCTAAGAAGGTCATGTTGCAACCAATGCAAGATAGCTTTGTGGAGGGAAAGAAGACCATCATCTACTTACAGTGTAAGGAGTTCAAATAAGAGGTTGGGGAAGCTGAGGTCTGTTTTGCTTTATTGTCGACTATATTAGCGGTTATGGCAGATACGAAAGAGGAAGTGGAGGTGCCGGAAAAGGTGAGAGGAGTTCTTAAAGAGTTTGAAGATTTGCTTCCGGAAGGGTTGCCGCCAGGCCTCCCACCCATGCGTGATATATAACATCAAATTGATTTAGTCCCGGGATCCATTCTACCAAACAAAGCCCATTACAAACTCTCTCCACTGCAGCACGACGAATTGAGGCGTCAAGTCACTGAGTTGCTTGATAATCTGAGAGAGTATCAGCCCCTGCGCTGTACCAGCTTTATTGACAGTCGCGCCATAAATCGCATCACGGTTAAGTACTACTTGATGATATGCTGGACCAACTTAGTGGGGTGACTGTCTTTTCAAAAATTGACTTGAAAAGCAGCGACCATCAGATACGGATCAAGTCGGGAGATGAATGGAAGACTGCATTCAAGACTAAAGATGGGCTTTTCGAACGGGTAGTAATGCCATTTTGTCTCTCCAATGTGCCGAGCACATTCATGAGAGTCATCAATCAGGTATTGCAACCTTTCTTGAATAGTTATGCTGTGGTTTATTTTGATGACCTATTGGTGTATAGTCGGACGGAGGATGAACACTTGTAGCATTTGCGGCTGATTCTGGCGATGCGAAGGGAGCACAACTTGTATGCCAACCGTAAGAAGTGCATTTGGTTCACAGATAGTCTACTCTTTCTAGGCTTTGTAGTTTCGACATACAGAATTCATCCTGAAGAGGCCAAAGTTCAGGCTGTTTGGGAATGGCCTATACCACGAAGTGTTAAGGAGGTCAGGTCCTTTCGTGGTTCGGCTAGTTTCTACCCGCTTTTCATCAAGGATTTCAGTGTATTCATGGCTCCTTTGATGGATTTGTATAACGCGAATGAGTTCATGTGGATAGAAGAAGCACAACGAGCATTTAAGGTGATCAAAGACAAACTTACCAGTGCGCCTGTGCTAGCATTGCCAAATTTTGAGAAGATCTTTGAGGTTGATTGAGATGCTTCAAAGGTTGGAATTATAGCTGTCTTGAGCCAGGAGGGGAGACCTGTTGCGTTTTTCAGAGAGAAACTAGGTGGAGCAATGCTGAATTATTTAGTTTATGATGTTGAGTTCTGTGCTATTGTTCGAGTACTTCAGCACTGGCAGCATTACCTCATTCAAAGGGAGTTCATGCTCTATTCGGACCATCAAGCTTTGAAGTTTCTTCAGGGACAACACAAACTTCAAGACCAACATGCCAAGTGGATAACTATGCTGCAAGAATTTACTTTCAACCTCTAGCACAAGTCGAGTGTTATGAAAAAATTTGCTGATGCTTTGAGTAGACGTCATTCCTTGCTAAATATGATGCTGATTGTCACTTTGGGGTTCGAAAGCTTGCGTGAGGATTTTCGGAATGATGCTAACTTCGGAGGGGTAGTGCGAGATGTGGAGCAGCAACTACTGAGCGATTTCGTGCTCCATGATGAGTATCTTTTCCGAGGTAATTGATTGTGCAAACATGATACATCATTACGCCTTTTAATTGTCCAGGAATTGCATGCTCATGGTCACTTCAACCCGGATAAGACTGCAGGCCTGATTAAGGAACAATTTTATTGGCCTGGTATTGACAAAAGTGCTCAGAACTTTGTGAAGAGATGCAGAATTTGCCAAGTATCAAAAGGGAGCAGCAGGAATCAAGGGTTATATACTCCATTGCCGAATCCAGAAGAGCCTTGGACGGATGTGTCCATGGATTTTGTATTGGGATTGCTGCGGACACAGCCAGGATTTGATAGCATATTAGTTGTGGTCGATCGTTTCAATAAAATGACAGTGTTTGTGGCTTGTAAATCGACTTTGGATGGTAGCAGGATAGCTAATTTATATCTGGGCGAGGTAGTAAGATGGTTTGGCCTACCCAGGACTATTTTGTCTGACAGGGACACTAAGTTCATGAGCCATTTCCAGCGACAACTTTGGAAGAAGTTGGAGGCGACATTGAAGTTCAGTAGTCCCTATCATCCTCAGACGGATGGCCAGACCGAAGTGGTAAATCAAACGTTGGGAAATATGCCCTGGGCGCAGGTCTAGACATTCAGCACTTAGGATTCTCTTCTTCCCAAGATTAAGTTTGAATTCAATTGCTCGGTTAATCAGTCTACTCAGTATTCTCCATTTTAGATTGTTTACGGCAGGAATCCAAGGAGTCCGAATGATCTTGCAATACCGAGTTCCGGTACTGTTTCCAAGATAGTTGAAGAGTGGCTGGTTGATTTGCAGGATGTGCATGCAACCGTAAAGTCCAACTTGGAACGAGCCTATGCTAGATACAAAGAATATGGGGATCAGATTTGCCGGGATGTGCAGTTTGAGGTTGGAGATCTTGTGTGGGTGATGTTAACCAAGGAACGGTTCCCGTTGTCCACGTATCATAAGCTGAACGACAAAAAGATCGGCCCTTGTCAGATTTTGGAAAAGTTGGGAGCTAATGCTTATAGGCTCGAGTTGCCGGATGTCCATGGAGACGATCCCAGTTTGAGGACAAACTCTTCGAAAGAGGGGGAGCCTGATGCAGAGCTGGTTAAGGAGAATGACCAAGGGGAACAGGGGCCAGTTACACTTGCCAAGCCTACGACAGGTAGTCTACGTAGGTTCAAGCGACTGTAGGGAATACGGGCTTGATTCGGCCTGATCGATGATGTTGAGCATGATTCCCGAGGTTACTGGCCCGAGCTCGGATTGGGTTCAAATTTGACTGGGTGACCCGCAGTGGCCCAACAAACAATAGTCACTGCTATGCTATGATGCAGGGAATTTTTTGGCCATCCGGAGTCATTTTGATGAGTTTCGGGCATTTTCGTATTTTAAGTGGCATTTTCGTAATTTGTTGTTTTGAGGGGTATTTTTTTGTCATTTCCCTTTTTTTCCCCGAATAGGTTTAGGTTTAATTAGGTTATTTAAGGGCAATTTTTCTTTTGGGGGAAGCAGTTTTCGGTTTTTTTGACAATTTTCAATAAGATTTCTTTTTCTGAGTTTCTTCAAGAACATTGTCGTTTTGTTCTTGAATTTCTTTTCCTATGATAACTTTCAAGCGAAGTTTATTACAGTGAAGATTTATTAGCCATCCATAATTTCCCTCTGCGCCAACATATTATTCTTGTAAAAAAATTAAATTATAAAAATCAATTTATAGTGAAATTTCTGTGAGAATAGAGTTTATTTCTGGCCGGCGAAGAAATCGAAGATATATAGCTTCAAAAGATTTGTATAATTTTTTTATTTTAAATACAAAAGATAAATATATTTTTAAAAAAAGAATGATAAATTGCATTTAAATAAACTTCATTTTCAGTTAGACTTTGTTTAGTAATTAATAGTTTCATATATAAATAAGCTAAAACGTAACGTAAAACATATTTTTATGAAAAGACAACTAATTCGCAGAATTTTTTTTCCTAATTGAATTATTATTTTTATAAAATGTTTTATTAAAAGTAATAATTGGTATTCTTATTGAAAATTTTTAGTTTAATTATAAAGTTCAAAAGATTAATTCACTTAGAATGGAATTCATGATTTCTTCAAGAGATTTCCTTAAGAAGATCACCTCAGATAAAAGGAAAAAAATTTTCTTAACCGATGCTAATTCTTTGTTGCAGTCGTAATCAAAGACTGCAACAAAGACGTTGTAAACTAACGACAAAAAGTATTGTGTGATGTGAATCTTCCCAGCACATGAATTTTTATTCTGATTTAGTTGCATGATCTTGAATTTAATACTAACATGAATTTAATAATTCAAAATTCAATTAACATTAATACTGACATCAGTTATCATTCAAATTCAAAATTGATATTCATACTAACATGAATTTAATAATTGAATATTTATTAACTTTAAAATATCTATAGTAAATATCTTTTAGAAAAATGTATATAACTATAGAAGATAGTTTGAAAAATTATTTTAGGATAATACAAAAAAATTGCAAGAATTTCTTTGATTTTTTGTAAATATTTTTAAAAAATTAAAAAATTAATTTTAATTGGTGATCGGTAGCAATGCAGATTAGAATATTTTTCTCAATTGAACTTTTAATTTTAATTTAATTGTATACGAAACGATAATTTAAAGTAAAGAAAATTATTAGCTTTTAAACACTTATTTATAAAATGAATGATAATCATATTTTCAATTAAATAAATATTTAACTATTGATTTTTAATTCTCTTCTAAGTGAAATGAACATTCTAAGAGGGTTATTAAAAAACTCTTCACATTCTTAACTATTTATTTGTATAATACAATAATGATAATATTTTTAATTTCAAAAGTATTCAACTATTTCTTTATTAAGAATAACAAAATTCGTTCAACAAATTGAGCGAAAGGTTAATTATTAAATAATACTTTTAAATATAATGGAAAACTATAATTTACATACAATCAAAGTTATAAATTATTTTTTAAAAACCAATAACAGATTTATGGTCAAAATTGTACTTAATAATAGCCATGATTCAAGAGTTTTAAATTAAATATGGGCAATTAGCCAATTTTGTCCCTGAAGTTTTCCCCTAAAATCAATTTTACCTGAAAGATTCTTTTTCTACCTTCCCTAAATATTTTACGATCTGCCATTATGAGTACTCTATCCATCTTTACCGTTAAGTGCACATTAATCAGGGGAAAACTAGACTTCTTAAAAAGTAGACTCAACAAATATACAATATAATTTGAAAATATTTATAATAAACTATCACATTAAATTTTAAAAAGAACAATATTAAGTAATATGAATATAACTGAATTTTTTTAAAAAATAATCGAAACTATACATAAGTATTTTTAGTTTTTAATCTATAACTTTAGAAAATATATTAATTTAAACAAATAGTGAGTGACACATTAAATATTTTTTTTAATTACTGCTCGTGTTTTTGTACTAGTAATAAATAATATTTGACTTGATATAGCACAATTAATCTCAAAATTTTTGGCCTTCCTGCCCTTTTTTTTTTTGTTCTTCTTTTTTTCAGTAAAATAAAGTTCCAATCAAATATAAAGAATTACTAAAATTACAAAATCATCGCAAAATTACATATAAATGATTATAGAGAGATTGAAAGATATTAAATAAACCTATGATATACAATAGATCAAAACTATCCATTAATCATTGCATAATTTTTCTTTTTTTGGATTTTTTAATGTTAAAAAAATTTATTAATTTTCTAGACAAATAACTTTCATATTTTTAACTATTTTTTTATATAAATATTAAATTTTCTTCCATTGATTATCGAAAGTCAGTTTTTTTTAAAGAAAAAAAACTCTCCATAATTTTTTTACCCATTTATTTATAAAATAAATGATAATGATATTCATAATTAAATAAATATTTTTATTTTTTTTTATCCCTTCCAGCTGTCCGTGGATACGCTATTCCATGATTAACCTAGGAGGGTCACAACTAGAAAACTTTTACATTGAAACGGATTTTAGTAATCGGAAATTTTCATTTCTATTAGTAACGGATTTTAAACAAAATTATAGAAACCAATTAACGAATATAATCCACTAATAAATTTAGAACCGTATTCAGAATCAGAAACATTCCATTTCTATTTTTTCAGCGGAAAAAGTACCCCAATTCTTTGGTTAGGGACTGTTTTTTTTTTCCGCATATATATTTTGTTGTTTCTAATTTTATTTCTAAATTTAGTAACCAAGTTAGAAACTTATTTTTTTCTGTGTCTAATTCGATTATTGAAACTTTAAAATCAAAAATAAATAAATAAATAAAAAACAAGAAATTTGATATGGATTAAGAACCCGTCAAAACCGGGTTGGACTATTGGAAACCGAAATTGGTATGGGTAGACAAGCTTTTGAGGTCGGGGGTTCAAACCCTACATCGATCCTAATTTTTTTGAAGGTTTTTATAATTCAAAAGTTTACCCGATCCGGTTCAATAATAATTCGGTCACTAATTCGGTTTCTAATTTATTAATTAATTCAGTTTTTGAAGAGTTTAAAAAAAAACTAAATATATATATAGAAACAAATTTTTTCCATTGCTATATGAGATTTTTCTAGCAACGAGTGTTGATATGATTTGAACTCGAGACCTCTGATTAATTAAAAAATATAATTATCCATTGTCTATAATTCGTTAAATATTAATGGTTATTAAAATAATAATTTAAAATATAAATGGCACAAAAAATACATGGAATTAACATACACTATAATTTGCCAATAAACTTTCAGGTAACAATAATATCTCATTTACCATACTCATCAATTATCATTATACACTAAATTAAACAAAATGGATTTTGTACTTAATGAGATTCCCATGTTGAATGACACGGATGACAATGAGAGGCTTTCAGCTCTACTCACAGCAATTGAGATTAAAGATCCAGTTTTCTCTTTGGATGGTGATTCTGATTCAGCTCCTGCGGCTGATGGTTACTTTGGGAAATTCTTCGCTTCTTATTGGTGTATTATTAATAAGGATCGAGGTGGTTCAAGCGGTCCAAGATTTTCTTTTTCTGCAAGTTAACCATGGCGGATAGGGGTAAGGGTGTTATGAGGGAAGACGAGTCCAAGGAAGTTATTCATGTAGGGGAAAAGGACTTGGTGAACGGAGTTCCTAAGTATATTAGATATGTCAATAAGGGTGTTAATTATGATTTCCCCTATGTAGATGAGGAAGATCCGAAATCGACTGGTTTATATGTTAGATCGTAATAAAAAGGTGACAGTAGATAAAGCCGATACGGCTAGGCTGGCCTTTGACGAAGGCAAAAATGATGGTGTGCCTCAATATAAAGAGGAATTAGCGAAAATGTTAAATTTGGCTGATGTAAGGAATAAATATGATATCTCGGAGTTTTGTAAGCTGAGGCAACCTGAAGAGGCAGATACCTCCAGAAGGATGTTTTTTTTCTTTTTTTAGGAAAACCACCTTGGACAGCAGGAGGTTAAGCAGACCCCTACCCGTTTATTAAAAGACGAATGAAACAAAGTAAGGGGTGCTTGAAGAATCTTACCGCAATGAATGTGGAGACAAATCCACTCAACTCACAAACTACAAACTATCTAAATGAACTACTATCTTACACGAATAGAAGGATAACCTATCTTACCCAAATACCAAAGTCCTCTTGCAACATGTGGCAAAGAATTTTAAGTATCAAAATATCGCATACTATTAGTATCCATTGCCAAATTTGCCAATTGATCAGCCACTTGATTAGCCTCTTGATATATGTGTTGAATGGTAAAGTCCCCTTGAGCTAACAGTTTGCATATCCGACCCAGAACTTCATGAAGTTGCCAATGTGTGGAGTATCCCTTATGAACCATGCTAATAATGGATTGGGAGTCACACTGTATGATTGTTTGAGAATACCCTATATTCAAGCAGATTTGATTGCCTATTGCCTGAGCTTCAAGTTCTTCAATAGTGTTACTGAAAATGCCCAAAACTTTGCAAATCCAAAAATGAATTTCCCATCACCAAATCTCAAAATCCCTCTAACAGAAGCTTCTCCCTGGTTACCCATAGAGGCCCCATCCACATTCAGAATCAGGTTATTTAGAAAATCACTGCATTTCCGCATAATGCCAGTCAGCCTGTGCCCGGGAGATGTTCTCTAAACACTTCCACCCCTGCACAGCCTAAGGATCTTTTCTAAGCCATGAGTTGTTGCAATCTCCAGAAGTAACTGTCTAGAAGACCAGAAAACATGTGAGGCTGACAGTGCAACTCCGTTAAATGTGAAATGGTTTTGGGCCTTCCATATCTCCCGACTATCAAAACTGGTACAAAGAAGCTTGCTTAAGCAATATGTGCCTTTTGTTGTCACCAGCTCTATATCAATTCTGCCATCGTGTTGAAAGCACCAGTATGTATGCCGAGAAAATCAGCTATTTTGTTCCAAATAAGGTTAGCAACAGAACATCTTATAAAAAGGTGTTCAGTTGATTCAATATGCCGCAAACAATGACATCGAGAAACTATATTAAAACAAATTTTGCACATTTTATCATCAACTGGCAAATAACCTTTAAGCAATCTCCGAAAGAACAAAGACCAATCAAGAGGAATATACTCTTGCCAAAACCAGTCCCAATCAAGACCTGAAACCATACTACTATCAAAAAGAGTTAAAGCTGAAGAGAAAACAAAGTTACCAGATTCCGAAGGCAAGCAAATGTGTTAATCCAGATCCAAGGGAAAAATTTGGATTGAATGGAGCTCAGGACACAGGTGAGCAAGTATAAGCAGAGAGATAAAATCCCAATCCCAGCCATGTGGAAGCCACACCTCTTTAATTTTGCGCTGGTGCATGCTCACAGTCTCTAGTCGGTCACATAGCTTACCCGATAATGTCCAATTCTCTAATCAAAAGGAAGAGTTGCCACTACCAACTAATAGGCCTATATTTTCCTCTGCCACTGCTGAAACCTGGATCATTGTTTCGCCATACTGAAGAGCCAGCATCTTGTCGGCTGCCATCCAGCGAGTATTTATATTTGAATTTCATAAATGATGACCAGTAGCAGTTTGAACACCTAAAGCAACACCAAAGTTTGCAAGAAAAAGCTAAGATGATGTTCCGAAAATCATGAAGACCTAAACCTCCTTGATTGATTGGTTTACAGCGCCTAGACCATGAACACCAGTGTTCCATATAACCAAATTCACTGCTGCCCCAAAGAAAGTTTGCAAAATGCTGCTCCAACTAGTATAACACACGTCGACAAGGGTCAACTGTAGTACGGATGTACACCACTATAGACTTTAGGATATGCTTGATCAAAACTAATCTTCTAGCCATAGTGAGGAATTTGTTCAGCCATTGGCCGTGCATCGCAACACAAACAAATTAAACCTATCTACAAAAACTAATGCAGTTAGGGCAAGCAGGGTCGAACCCACAGGGAATTGAATTTCAGTTTAAATAAAACCAATTAATAAGTAACAAAAATGGATGATTTTTGAAAGAGTTTATAAAATAAAATCAAACGAAGAAGCTAGACTAAAAAGGAACATAAAGATGAGGAAGTTGTTAACAAGAAACAATTCGTAGGTCAATTGCTAAGGGGTTAATCATTGATCAAATAACACAATTAAGTAGTTGATT
>JAOXNR010054885.1:0-11863 GCA_028571225.1 Parsonsia alboflavescens | reverse complement strand
ACTTTGAGCTTTATGCATGGCTGGAATTGCTGGACAGTCTTGAAAGCTAGTTGGACCACCACTGTGTTGCCCCTCTCTCAACTTGCCTAATGGTTTCAGTCGATGCATGCCAGATGAGGGTTTTTGTTGTCTGCAAAATTCACTTCTAATGCAGCTTGTCCTTTGTTCTACAAGAGCTCTGCTACTCATGCTTCAAGGTTCCCCTTTGGCAGGTACATTGGGGCACCAAAAAAGACCAGCAGGGTTCTTTATACTTGAATTTGTGGTAAGAAAGGTGAAAGTGAATCTGTGCTTAGAGATTGTAGTGAGGTTGTCCAAGCATGGCATTACCTATTACTTCTCAATTCTTGTACATGAAATTTCCAACAATTCTGCATGTCGGAGAAACATAGTGGAAGGTTTGATTATAGTAGTTATTATTTCCAAATAGGGTATGAGGGAGACTCTTCATCGGAAGGTTTGATTATATCTGATATTGCAACTTCCAAATGATTCTTTCCATCATTACTATGAAAATAATTATGATTTTTAGTTAATTAGTTTTCAGCAAAAATTCTTTTGAAACAGAAAGGAAGTAGATATTATTCGATTTTTATTTACACATCACTTGTTCTCTAACAACTTCTGCATACTGATATTTCAATGCCTTATCTCTCCTCCAACTTTTGTAATTTTCCTTATTCTTCATTTTTTCTGAATATGGAAAATATGATGTTTCTTCGTTGATGTTTAACTTATTCATGTTGTTAGGGTAAGGAGTACAAATTAATGTGGCCTGAGAGGTCAGAGTTTGTAAGAATGGGTGCAAGATTTTGTATGTATATTTTTTCTTTTTTTTTTTATATAAATGTTCTCTGTGAATTGGTTATCAATGCCTGCTGAATGTTGTTTTGGTTTAATATTTGATGCTTATTTTAAGATGGTAAGAATTCACTGTTCCTTGTCAGTTGGTTCTGGACTATGATGATCTGATGAAGCAGTGAAGTTAAGGTATGTTTTCTTGGTGCTTTTCAGCTTCATTCGTTTGACATAGGCAATTCCTACCCAGAATAACTAGGTACTTACTTATTCCGCTGCCTTTACCTCAACCTAACCAATGGTAGTGAGATTGCCAATAGTTCATTATCCTCCAATCGATCTGCAAAATATGAGAAATTGGCTTATATTGTTTGTTGGTTTGACCTTGTGATATGATAGATTATGTTTGATCTAGCTGATCAACTAAAAGGGTTATTAAGTAAATGGTTCCTTCCATTTTTAATAATAATCTGATGCCAAATTACAATTGCCTTTAATATATTGGTCAGTAAAATATATCAATGTGGCTTAGTTAACTAAGCACACAAGGTTGGGGATAACTTGCGGATACTGGATACACATAGGCATCAAGGACTTTTAGTGTGGGTAGCTTCCTTGCCGAATTGATTGAATCATGAAAATGGTGTCTAATCGAGCAAGAGTCCAAGTTTCAGAATCTTTCTCAAGTTCTCCTATTCAGTAGCTTGAAAGATATGTTCCATTTCCTGCATCTTAAAGTTGCTAATTAAGTTTTTATCTTAAGTTAGTTTTTGTTGGAGATGTTGTAACAGGAGTGACGCCGAAGGAGAGGTTGCGAACCAAGATTTACACCTTCTGATCATGCTACCAAAGATTCCTGGGTGTTTCTATCTTCTCTTTGGAAAGCCAATTGAAACACAAGGTATAGATCTGGTTTTCGGTATTGAGCATTTTGTTGGTGTCTGTTTGGCAGTTGTACTTATATCTCTCTCTATATATATAATTTGAGTCATGGTTATTCATAATGCAGGAAGGAAACAAGAGCTGAGAAGCAGAGAGAAATGTCAAGAATTATATAGAGAAGTGAAATGGGAGGTGGAGAATTGCATGAATTACTTGAAAGAGAGAAGGGAGAATGATCCTTACAGGAATATAGGGCTTCGATTAGCCTATAGGCAATGCATGGGTTTGATTGCAGCAAAATTGCAGTTCAAAACTATTGTCGGGGGCCCTTGGGCTTGTTAGGGCTGGGTTGGGCCTTAATAATATAGGCCCTTTTGAACAGGGCTTAGGCCCGGCCCAGCCTTAATTTTTTAGGGCTTAATTGGGCTAGGGCTGGGCTGGCCCTTTTTTACACCTCTAGGTGGAAGTAGGACATGGGGAGATTTCAAGAAAAGCGGGATTACAGAAGCCAAGAATTCTTAAGTAAGCTGATATGTGATAAGAGAAAAGATCCAAATGATTCTGCTCTTGTGTCACATAAAAATCAAAGAAAAGAGCATGCCCATGGATCTAACTTGAACATTAGATCTTGTGAAAAGTAAAGTGAACTCATTTGTAATCCAGAGATTTATTCTCAGATGTATATAAGTTTACACTAAATTGCTCATAATACAAGTGTGGACTTCGTCTTAATTCTCTTTGCTTTATCTCTCTTATTTGTTTTTGTGCTTCTTCTTCTTCAAATCTCAACTTGGTATCAAAGTAGTGGTTCAAGGCCAATTGAAATGGCTTCTGAATCAGCTTCCTTTGTTGATACAACAACATCACATATCCACAATCTGACTGAGGCCATGGGAGGTTTAACCATGAGCTCTAAGATTCTAGGCAACATCTTGTCTTCTTTTAATTCAATAAAATTAGACAAAGATAATTTTCTTCTTTGGGAAGCTATGATACTCCTAACCATTAAAACGTATGGTTTATTTGATTTTGTGTCTGGAATAAAACCCTCACCACCTGACTTTGTCACCCTTCTGCACTATGAATTCAGAGTATGTTCGGTCTCATAATACTTATTAGCTAGTTTTGGGCTGGTTACACAATACCATGACCCCAGAAATTGCTTGTAATTTCATACACTGCAAAAGTTCTAAGGAGATTTGGGATGTTGTTAGAATGTTAGCTGGGTCTCACACAAAGTCCAGAGTTGTTCACTACAAGAGCGAACTACAAAAGATGAGAACGGGGGGGTATGAAAATGCAAGAGTATTTGAAAAAGATGAAACTCCTTTTTGACAGAATCACTATTGCAGGCAGCTCAATCCCACTTTCTGATCTAGTGACTCAAGTTCTGGTTGGTCTAGATGCAAACAATATGCCAATAATAGTTCAAATGGAGGCTAAAGAATCCATTGCTGGATATGCCTTAAGAACATATGATGATTTTACTTAATTGGCATAACTTTATATCATGATACTATTTATATCATTATATAATTTACTTTAATGTCTGCCTTTCATTAAATAAATTATATTATATCCTTAGAATAGTTTATTTCTATTCTTAAAATGTTCCCAGTCAAGTGTTATTGAGATTAGGATATCAATAACATGCTGAGACTAGTATGTGTTGATTGATGACAGCCATCATGGATATGAGATATCAAATCATCACATAGGTACACGTAGAGTATCGTGTACTGGATTGAACCGCTATGAAATCACTTCATGGATTGTTATACGAGTGTCATGGATGATTTCATTATGATAATTATGTCTCATCTTTTGACTTGAGGTCATTAAAGATTCCCACATGAAAGATTGCATACTTTGATATTGTCACTCTTAACTGAATGGACAATAAAGGCATGTATTGAGTATGTCCTAATTTGTGCTGTAGAATGTTGAATGATCGAGAAAGGATTTGTCAATCTTATATAAAAAGAAAGTGATGTCTCGCATTCTTGGTTGAGTGAGATTATGAAATGCATGGCCATGCTCGAATAAATAGATATGAGATATTTATCTTATTCAGTTTAATTAATCTACTTGGGGTTGAGAATTGAGATATTGAACTTTACGAGTGTGACACGCTCCATGACTCATGTTCAATTATGACTTCCTGGACAAAAAGATTAAGACATATTATTTTATCATAGAATTTTTTATCGTGTCACTGATATTCTTGTTAATTGGATTGTAATAATGTGTTGCTAGTCACCGCTTATTGTACATGACATTAAATGTCGTTTATGTCAAACGTCAATTTTATGAGGATCTATTGGGTCACACATTCAGAACATATCGCTTAATGGGTAGTATCTCGTTTGGGACCTAAGCGTAATTAGCCAAAGTTTTTTAAGCTAATCCACGAATCGGAATAATTCTACAACTTTCTACAAAGTTGTCATACACTTGGCAACCTGCTATTGGCCAGCTGCAAAGTTGGACCTTCTGGAACTTCCATGGTTCTACAACTTTCTACAAAGTTGTCATACACTTGGCAACCTACTATTGGCTAGCCGCTAAGTTGGACCTTCTAGAACTTCCATGGTTCTACAACTTTCTATTCAATCTGGTCTCATCCTTGTTCTCCTATAAATAAAAGGTCTTGTAACGCCATTTATGAGAACAAAAAATGAGGTGAATGAATAGAACTAAGAGTTTGTGAGAACGTCTCAGTAGAGAACAATTGAGAGTTCAGAGAGACAGAAAAACTAGAAAAACATATTCGTGATTAGATCTAGCAATTCAATTGTGTTTATTCTCATTGCCTTGTTTGTGAGACGTACAGCGGAAGCGAACGTTCGTGTGATGAAGTAAAGGCATAGGTCAGAGATCTTTGCTGGTGAATACAGACAAGAGATTCTGACATTTGTCTTCAGTTTGAAAAATAAAAAAAAGGTAATGTCAGTACCCTTTGTAGACTCCCTCCGATCGATGCCTGGAAGAGGTCTGTTTGTGGCCTTCTCTTCAATTGGTATCAGAGCTAGATTTGGAGTCTCTAGACGAGCTATATGTGAAATTATGATTTCATGACATGCCTATATGAAGTCAAAATTCTTTTAAACTCGTTTTTCAATATATCTTTTCTACAATTTAGAGAATCATACAAATCGCATATTATAAAATATTTTGGACATGTCGATGCGATTCTAATGATGGAATGGTATGGTGCTACAGTTTTGGAAATAACATTTTGGAATAGGGCCTGCATTAAAAGTTGATGCGATTTAATTCATTGTTGGGCAGGTTCATACCATGGACCATTGGGGCTTCTCCCCGCACCCCGAAAGGGGTGCTACACCTTTGAATCCAGCTCGCTAAGCAGTTAGCAAGACCGCCGCTTAGGGGCTACCGCCCTAAGAACCCTGCTATCATCCTGGGCTTTAATCGATTCTTAATTTCATTACCTGTGATAATCGTTGATGCAGTTTATCATATTTGATATATTTATTATGACTTTGTGACTTAAGCATGGTGCATAGTTATTACCCACAGTTTTATTAAATACTTCCTACGTGTCGTGCCTCTCTATAATTCTGTTGTATATTCTCTTCTCATCTAAATCCCCTCGTATGTAACGCGAGGTTTCTTTACGATATTATTGTAATATAGTATAGGGAAATTTTATTACAACTAGGAGTAGTTGTTCTTTACCCTTAGATTGACCTTTTTCGATTCTCTCATTGGCTTGGGAAAATTGAGTAGGATGGGCTATAACTATGTCATGTTTTATCTTGCTTTTACTTTACATGTTATTACTGTCATTATGATATGATCATCTAAACCAGTAATAATATTCAATTGGTCACTTCTAATAAATTGGTGAGATCTTTTACAACTTAGTCAAGTCCCTCAAATTAAATTAAGTCAAGATTAATGCCTACCAATTAATGTCACTCATTCACACTTTGATCAATGTGTGCAAATTTGCCAAAGCAAAGGTGCCATGTTTATCTTAGTGAAATGCGATAAGGATAAAAGTGATATCCAAATTGTCTTAAATTGGATAGACTTAACTAGGTTCCCTCAATTAGATCGGGGTAATCTAGAGGCATTAAGAATAATAGTTGTTTATGTTTAAACTAAGAGTTGCATAGAGATGCAATTAGCAAGGTGTTGCTTACTTAAATAACTGAATCTCGAGGTATAGCCAAAGCTACATTGGGGTAAGGTGAAATATGGATCTCTGTTCACTAGAAAGTTAAATGTAACCTTACGAATTAATAATGAGGGTTATTAATTTGAAGAAAATAGTAAGGGTATCATTTAAGTTTTAAAATTTAATGATCATTTCATGATACTTATATTTTGCATATTTTAGATTACCATGGCACCCAACACAAATAATAATACACTGTCATTATGATCGGTCCTTGACAAGGACAAGCTGAATGGGACAAACTTCCTGGATTGGTACAGGAATGTGAGGATAGTCCTCAAACAAGAAAAAAAGACGTATGTCCTTAAGGGTCCTGTTCCTGAAGAACCTCCCTCCATAGCCACAAAGGCTGAAAAAGATGCTCACAAGAAGCATCAAGATGACGCTATTGATGTCGATTGCCTTATGCTTGCGTCTATGAACTCTGAGCTTCAAAAGCAACATGAGGAAATGGATGCTTATGATATAATAGAGCACTTGAAATAGCTTTATCAAGAGCAAGCTAGGCAAGAGAAGTTTGATGTATCCAAGGCCTTATTTCAATGCAGAATGACAGAGGGTTCTCCAGTTGGTTCTCATGTCCTTAACATGATTGGGTACATTGAGAACCTAGAGAGATTGGGGTTTCCTCTAGGTCAAGAGTTGGCCACCGGTGTGATACTACTATCGTACCCAAAAGCTACAATCAATTTATACGACATGAATGAGATTGACAAAACTCTGCCTTAGTTGCTTAGCATATTAAGAACTGGTGAGTCAAATATTAAGAAGTCCACCAAACCCAATGATGGTTAGGAAATTCAAGGGTAAGGGAATGGGAATGGTGACGAAGATGCAATTAGAATCTCTCTTAGTCTTCGATATCATGAAAAACAACAATTGAATTTTCGTCGTTATGCTATTATAATTACCGACGCTAAAGTTTCCAAGAAACTCCAAGGAAGTAGCAGGAAAAAAAACACAAGACAATTGAGAATTTTCTGTATATTCAATCTGCCTAAAAGCTGTCCAGTCGAAACAACATTAAATATGCCTCCATGAAAACTAAACCTAATTGGAAACAGAAATTAAAAAAAAAAAAAAACAACCAAAAATACAAAAATACAGCTAAACCTAAAAATATTTTAGAAAACGGTAAAAGGTCCAAAAGGCCCTCAAGGCCCTACGTCCGAGCCCCCATATTTCTGAGCCATATCTCTAATCCTCGTTGAACTCCTAGGCACTTGTGGCTCTATTTTCTTGGTCTGTTCAGCCTGCTCTTGCATATATTGACTCGCACCGTCCGCTCCTGCATCAGGCTCCCCCTCTTCAGAAGAGCTTGTCCTCAAGCTCAAAGGGCCCTCATGAACCAGATACAAATGCTTGACATTGAACACATTGGTGATGAAGATCCCGTCGGGCAACTCCACACGGTAAGCATTGGAACCTAGCTTTTCAAGTACCTGGCATGGACCAATCTTTCGTGGCTTCAACTTGTTATACTCCCCCAACGGATACCGATCTCAGCTTAGACATACCCACACAAGATCACCCATTTTGAACTGCACCTCCCGACGATTAAGATCAGCTGCATCTTTATATTTGGTATAGGTCTTCTCCAACACAACTTTTACCTTAGCATGGAGCGATGTCAATTATTACATTCCATCATCCACTTTCCTGCTCCCAGAGTCTGGAGTTTCAATAGGCAAAAGATCTAATGGCCCACGAGGCATGAAGTCATAGATAATCTGGAATGGTGAGTAACCCGTCGAACGAGAGCTTTTACCTGGGCACTCAACATGTTTCCCAGGCTACGGTTGACAACGACCGTTTGTCCATTTGTATGTGGATGGTAGGGACTGACCCATCCTCTTCCACAATTCACCCCAGAAGTGAATCACGATCAGAAACAATAGATAATGGCAAACCGAAATGCCTCACCACAGCATCAAAATACAAGGCAGCACATCAAGAGGCATTCATGGTAGTCTTGCAAGCTATGAATATTGCCATCTTACTAAATCAATCCACAACTACCATCACGCTGTCAACAAAATCCAGCAACACATCACTCCACTGCGCCTTGGGAATCGGTAATGGCTGGTACAACCCTTGGGATGATTCACTTCCTTTCGCCTGAGCACAAACACGACACCTCTTCACATAGGTCCGAACATCCTAATCTATACTCGGCAAATAAAACCTCTCTCGAACCAATGCAATCGTCTTATCCTTACCAAAGTGTCCTTACGCATGCAACTCCTATATAATCAAAAAATGCAAAGAAGTTGAAGGAACATAAAGATAATTGCTATGAAAAAGATACCCGTCATGAAGTACATAATCTGAGGCACTCCCATGATTGACGTCTTCTATCACTAGGCCAAAGAAGTCATCCTCCTTCAACGATTCCCGGATCTGTTCAAAACCAAGCGTGTATGCATGCATTACTGAAATCAATACATGTTGTTGGCTTAAAGCATCTGCAGCCCGGTTGGTCACGCCCGACTTGTGACGAATCGAGAACGAAAACTCCTATAGTTGTGCTACCCACTTAGCTTGTCGAGCACTAAGCTTGTGCTGCCCCTACAGAAACTTCAACGCCTCATGATCAGAGTAGAGAATGAACTCCCTCTAAATCAAGTAAAGCCTCCAAAATTGAAGTGCCTTGACAAGGTAATACAACTCCACTTTGTACATTAAGTAATTCAGTTTTGGACCACCTAGCTTCTCACTATAGTACTCCGGGTCGTCCATTCTGAGAAAGAACAGCCCCTATTCCAACCTTTAAAGCATCATATTCAACTTTAAATAGGTCTTCGAAATTTGGCAATTGCGATAAAGGAGCTTGGGTTAACGTATCCTTCTAAGCTTCGAAGGCACTTTGGGCTTCTGCTGTCCACACAAACCATGAGTCCCTTAATAAATACGTCAATGGTGCGGCAATTCTACCAAAATCACGGACAAACTGTCAATAAAATCCTGCCAGTCCAAGGAAGGATCGAACATACGTAATTGATGTTGAAACCGGCCACTCGTGAATTGCTGCCACCTTTGACTCATCTAGCAGGATTCCCTTGTCTGTCACAACATACACAAGGAAGACCAGCCGGTGCACCATTCACACACACTTTGACTTATTAGCAAACAACTGACGTTGCCGAAGTGTGTCCAATACCTTCTTGACATGTTTGATGTGCTCCTCTGGAATGTGGCTATAGATCACAATGTTGTCGAAGTATACGATGACAAAGTCATTAATAAATGGCCGCAAAACTTGATGCATCACATGCATAAATGTGATGGGGGCATTAGACAGCCTAAGTGGCATCACTGTCCACTCAAACAACCCATCCTTCGTCTTGAATGTCGTCTTCCATTCATCCCCCGGACGAAGACGAATAAGATGGTATCCGCTTTTTAAGTCCACCTTCGAAAACACCTTTGCCCTACTCAACTGATCCAGCATGTCATCAAGGCATGGAATGGGAAAACGGTATTTTACCCTGATTCGATTGACCGCCCTGCTGTCCACACACATGCGCCACGACCCATATTTCTTTTTCACTAGCAAAACCGATACCGCATAAGAACTAACACTTTCCTGAACGAAGCCCTTGTCTAATAACACTTGCACCTGTTTCTTCAACTCCTCACTTTGTTCTGATGACATTTTGTAGTGAGCTTTGTTCGGCAATGGAATGCCTGGTACAAGATAGATCTGACATTGCACATCCCGCAAGGGCGGAAGTCCTTCCGGCAAATCAGCCAGAAGAACATCCTTGAAGTTCTCCAATGTCGGCTGAATAGCATCCGAAACATCTCCACAACAATCTGCCGAAACCAAGTAATGTGCAACCAATGCAAAACAAACATCCTGTTCCCGAACTAACTCCTCAAATTCGGTACTAGGTACAAAGAGGACTGTTTTCTTCTCCCCTACATTGCTCTCCCACAACGGCTTCAATACCCATCGTTTTCCTTCTATTCCAATGGTATACGTGTGATCATGACCATCATAGACGACATTGTTATCAAACTGCCATGGTCGTCCAAGAATCAAGTGTGACGCATCCATTGGCACAACATCAGATGCTCATCTGCACTTTGCATCGTTGGTCTACTCGAATTTCATGGGCATTGCTCACCTAACCAAGTCGATAAGGGTGAGGGTGCGGCTCTGTAGTCAGTATTAACTTTGCCACTGCTTCCTCAGAGATGACATTCTCCCAACTACCCGAGTCTATGATCACTCAACAACTCTCGGCCCCAATCATGCAACGCGTTGTGAAGATATCCCTTCTTCGCCAATCCTCGTCACTCCTGGGCGCCAAACAGATTCGCCTCATTACCAAACTCTCCCCTTGCACATCCTCAGGGTTGACAACTTCTAGCTCTCCTTCGATGTCCTGTTGGTCGAATCACAAAGCCTGATCACTCTCTTCATGTGTATCTCCCATATACAGCTGCGATCTTAACGTCGGGCATTCATTGGCATAGTGCTCGAATGAAGGCCTTGTTTAGGGGAGGCCTGGCCGCTAGAACTCCAACTCTTGCCAAAGGTGGTGTTGCTGTGGAAGCCACCCTTGGCACCACTGCTACACTTTATAACTGCTGTGATGTACAAGACAATCCATGCGGAGGAGTTGGACCAATACGACTTGTTGGAGGCCGCTGTCTGTTCAAAGTTTTCTAGACGGTTTTGGCCTTTAACTGAGCATCCGTCATGCTCAAAATAGTATGAACTTGAAGTGCATCATGCAATGGCAACCTCAAACCATGAATGTATCTCGCCAATAGCTGTTCTTCTATTTCTCGCAATTGATTTCGAGAAACAAGGTTATAGAATTCGAAGGTGTAGTCATCCACACTCTTCGCTCCTTGAATTAACACTTGCTATTCTCCATAGAGCGTTTGTCGATAATTCAAAGGTAAGAATTCCCGACTCATGTCCCGTCTCAACTCATTCCACTTTTCAAGCCAAGGAAGCCCGTCCTGATATCTCTGATATTTGTTAGCTTGCCACCATGCCACTTCCCTGCTCTTGAACCTCAAAGCTATCTATGGGGCTTGTTTCTCCAGTGGTACTTCATTGATGCACGGCAAATCATCTACCACTGTCGACCAATCAAGAAATTCATCCGGGCTCAAACTTCCTATGAACTTGGAATTTCTAACTTGAACCCTCCATCCCAGTGGTTCTGTCCGTCGCACACAGCTGCATAATTCTACCTCTGATTGTGAAAAGGTCCCTGAAAATACCTTTGTGCCCGGTATGGTTCCTCCTCAAACGGTATCGGCTCACCCTTTTCTTCCGCCTGAAATTCTGGTTGCCCTAAAGGCACAGTTGGTCTGGATACCTCTTGCCATCTTGGTGGAGCGGCAAGTTGACATGGATTTGGCGCGATCGGCTGTTGAGGAGGCGGCGTTGGATTCGCTTGCAAGTTTGCGAACTGCGCCATCATCTCCATCATTTGTTGCATGAACTGCTTTCTCTCCTCACACTTTTCCTCTTGCCCCTCCTGGTTTCGTCCTGTTGCAACCTGCGCTCTTCCCTTTCTTCTTCCAGCCATTGTAACAAATTGGAAACAATAGGGTTGAGATCATTGCTATCACTGCTAGATTTGTCGTTTGGTTGCTGGCGGGTGGATTAGGATTTGATGGACCGAAACCTCTCTGATACCAATTGACAAAGATGCAATTAGAATGGCTCTTAGTCTTCGATATCATGAAAAACAACAATTTAATTTTCGTCGTTATGCGATTATAATCACCGACGATGAAGTTTTCAAGAAACTCCAAGGAAGTAGCCTAAAAAAAACACAAGACAATTGAGAATTTTCACTATATTCAATCTGCCTAAAAGCTGTCCAGCATAAACAACATTAAATAAGCCTCCATGAAAACTAAACCTAATTGGAAACAGAAATTAAAAAAAAAAAACAACAACAAAAAAAAACGAAAATACCCCTAAACCTAAAAATATTTCAGAAAATG
>JAOXNR010054884.1:0-11865 GCA_028571225.1 Parsonsia alboflavescens | reverse complement strand
TAGTAAATTCTAGGAATTTACTTTGGGGTAGTTTTTTAGTACAATCGTTTTCACACTATTTGTTTATTGGTGGAAATTAACCCAAATTCCACAACATTAGCAACGTGAGGGGATGAAACGATAATAATATTTTCGACAAATCCGAGGCGTAAGGCATAATGAGTCCATGTTTCTTAGTCAAATTATGTAAGCCGCAATGAGGAATCTTGCCCACCAAATGGAGATGCCCGATGATCGGAATCCCTCTAGGACCTGGTGGCATCTTCTTATATTGCTAGTTCTTCTTCAACAGTGCACTGAATTTTAATAAAATAACTAATGCTGCAATTGTCGTCCAAATCCAGAGAGAGTCCGCCATCGATCAGTTATATGTATATGACCTGCAGGTGATATGCTCTCCAATTAATCAAGACCCTTTGCAGTTTATGTCCTTGATGAAGATCAGAACCACTGCCACCTTAGCCCTTATCAATGAATCATGCCATGAGTGGAAGAAATTATAATTGAGTAGACCATATAATTAATTTATTTACTTACCAGCGCAAGAAAATGAGCTCTCTTCTTGATGCTGCAAATGTACGTACGTGGTGCAAATCCAAAGAAAGAACATATGCATCATGGATGATAAAAGAACTGAGATATAGTATACACGAATTTCAATTCTCGTATTGCTGAAGAGTGAAGACCTTACGCCTGGTGACCAAATTGACCCTCATGTTTTGTCACATTCATATAAATAATTAAATATTATCCTTTACATTTTGGCTGTTTACGTGTCTGCCTTTTCATTTTGGTTACGTGTTACGTGTAGAATAATATGTCGGCATGATTACTAAGCTTTCAAGAAAATAATAATAATAAAAATAATACCCAATTACTCCTTTCGTCCGGAAATAAATGTCCCAAATTTCATTTTGGATTGTCCGCAATTGAATGTCTCTATGGAGCTCAAAAGTAGCTTCCAGATCACCTTGAAATAGTGATGACGTCAATGACTGCAACTTGAGAAGAAAAGGAATAGGTCACCGGAGTGGACTGTCTCCTGGGGAAGAGCTCCGATACCTAAGTCAGTATTCTGGGAGAGTAATCTTGTATAATTAACTCGAAAACACTGTCCTTGTCCATAGACTGATTATTATCTAGGTATATATTAAGAAGAAGTTAGTTACCTCTTTGATTAAGGCTCTTCTATTACGTGATAGTAGGCAATTAGGATAATTGTGGAATCATATCTTATCCTGCCAAATGCTCGTAGAATTGTTTAGTTTCGCTCGATTGGGATATCTTGTCATCCACGTCTCTAGCTGAGAGCTACAAGCTCGATAACAAACCTCTAGACCAACATCACGACCTACCCACGGATGTCGAGGATCTCGATTATCTCTTTTGGGAGGTCACATTGAGTGATCGTATTCTCATGGGAGATGTCAGGAGTCACACACAATTAGTCGTGGCAAGGAAGATGCATAAGAAGGATTGGAGCTTACCAAGTCAAAGGTCGTGGCCTGGAAAGACCTCCCCTGAGCTCATTTGGGAGGTCAATGGTAGTAGGTCGCAGCCCACTAATCCTCATTGACTTCATGAGTCTGATTGTGAGGTATTGAGGTTTGGGGCTTTGAGTGGGTTGTACTCGTTTCTTCCATGACTACCCCCCTTTAGGCCTAAGGAGCTGGAAGTTCGTGGTGCCAAAATTACCATCTTAAGGTCGTGACCTCTGAGGGGTAGCTCCATTTTTCTTTGTAACAACTATTTTGGAGGAAAAGTGCCTCCTTAGTTTCAGAAAGTTGCTCTGTTCAGTTTTGGAAAATCGCCCCATTTTCTGGTGTATCTGCTTCTATCCAGCAACCCAAAGGATCCTTATCTCATATAAATTAGAAGTTTTTTGAAGATTTTAGGATTTACCTAAACTCTTTCATAGCTTGCAGGAGCATGGCTTTACAGTACCTTCTGTTCTCTCTTTGAACTTTTTCTCTTTTGCTCATGCGAACTAGTAATTCAGAACTTCTCTCTTCACCTCCGAGGAATTTTACCGAGTCAGTTCTCTTTTCCCTCTTTTCTTTCTCCTTGAGAAAATTTTATCTTTTCCTCCTTTCAACATAGAGATGTCTCCTACATCCCCTGCCATATCTTCTGCGTCCATGACGTAGGCAGATGTGGTGGGTTGAAGATTAAGGAATTCTGTAAGAAATCTAATAATAGGAACTTAAGAAAAATCACAACTTTTAGATTTGATGAACAGTAAATGCGATGAACAGGAAAAAAGGGGTGAACAGTATGCCAGAATAGTGATGGTGAACAATACCAACGATGAACAATGCGGTGGCAATAATTTCGGGAAAAAAAATTCTTTCGAAAACTCAAACTTTGGATAACCCATCAAAGTTTGAGGCTTTTCAATAATCTAACTTTTGAACTTATCAGAGGACAAGACAACGAAAAAATTGGGTTCTTCTCCTATAATCAAACTTCAATCTAAAGTAGTTAAAGGACGAAGAAAGAAAGAACAAAACCTTGAGTTCACAAGGAAAAGGATAAAACTATGAAAATATTATTGATAGCAGATTCCCTTTTTTAGCTCTTAGGCATTCATCCTTATTTATAATAGTAGAAGTTCTTTGTTCCTAATCAAACTAGGAAATAGAATCTAAGTAAACTACTAAAGCTGATTATTGTTTTCCTAATCAGACTTGGAAATAATAAAAAAAAAATCAGGAAGAAAACAATAATAATAATAATAAAGTTTCTAAATAAAATTCTATCTAATTAAGGAAGTAAAATTATTAAAAAATCCTAATCATGCTCGTTTACTTGTACTGCATCAGACTCCTTCTCTTGAAGAGAGCCTGTCCGCAAGCTCACTTATCCCTATGGAAACGAGCAAGATGTTATACATTGAACACATTAGAGATACTATAACCTTTTGGTAGCTCGAGCTTATAAGCTTTGCGTCCCAACTTCTCAAGATCTGACAAGGACCAAATTCCTCCAATGCAACCAAGTACCTCAAATGGCCCCTCCTGATCTTCAAGGTAAATTGAAACTCCTAACTTTGCAAATGACTCAACACCCATGCCATAGTTGCACTAGAAAGAATCAAACTTCGTTCCCCATCCGTGGAAAGATCTGGCCTTTAAAGCACCCCATTCCCAATGAAGCATATAGATCATAATTCCAGGTTCCATTCCTATTTGTACCAACAGAATTCCATTCGTCTATGTCCTCGTAATACATTCCAAGATCTGATACAAAATTTCCAAATCCCACACTGTTATTATCTATGGTGATAGTACCTGCTGCTAAGAAACATTCCCATAAATCTTTACTGAACTTTATCACAGAGAAACCAGGTTGCATAAGTCCATATGATTCAAGAAAATCTCCCTCCAATCGCCTTGAGACTGCTTCTAAACTAGGTGAAAGAATCTTTGGCCAGCAATTAATCAATTAAATTGTAATTAATAAGCAGAGTATAGAAATTTAGCGAAAATAAACGAACACCAAGATTTAAAGAGGTTCATCCCATTAGAATAAATCCAAATTTAGGCTACGTCCTCAAGGCTAAATCCACCTGAAAAATCCACTAAGATAAAAACATTACAATAGGTATAGTATAGAACAATAGAATCCCTCTAATCTATCACTATCCTATACAAAGTTTTACCTTACAAACTCACAGCAAGAATCCCTCTTGCATATATTGCAACATCTACCAGAATCCCTCTGAAGATGACAAAGCTTCTCCCGAAGACGAACTACCCCAGAGTTCTGGAACTGTTCCACAAGAACCGTTATAGCTCTCCCGTGACACGCCTGTAACAGTTTGCGATAGTGAAGTAGAGATACTCCTCCCGAGTTCTCAAATACCGTAAATATTCTCTCGAATATTTATAAGGATTTTCAGCAAGGACTCCTCAACATGTGATTCAATCATCATCAATCTTTATCACTTAAAGATAGCAATATAGAAAGATATATGAAATATATCAACTGCTAAAAGATAATCACAATATATTCTTAGATAATTATGAAGATATTAATTTAGAATAGGCAACCAAGAAATATTTATCTTCATTAATCTTAATCCAACTTAACCACTGATTTGATCATCATGTCAACGTGTAGCAGTGATAAAAAAAAATACAAGAGATATTCCTTACTAAAAGATAATTACAATATATTAATAAGTAAGAAAACATCCAATTTAGATAAATATGGAATTATCAATTTAGAATAATCAAACAAGGAATATCTAACTTAGGAGATACATATCAAATAAACCAGCTCTCAATCTTAAGGATAACTTTAGAGAATCATAAAGATCTTAATAATCTCCTAATTCAACTCAACCATTGTAAAACTCATAACCAATTCATCAATATCCTAATAGATCTTCAAAACCGAAGCTAAGTTTCAAAAATAAATCCCAATACAAATATCTAACAAAATAATAGCCAATATAAATATCTAACATACTCCCCCCTTTGGCATTATTTTGGCAAACACACAAACACTAAGGTTTTTGAATCATAAGCATAAAAACTGTAAACTGAAAAACCAGAGTCAATGCAATACCAATAAAAATACCAGTGGCAGTAATAAGAATACTTCTAAATCAAATTAGTACCAATAAAGAAAACTAAAAAGCATAACCAAATATAACCAGAGTATCAGTAACATCAAAAACCATAAAGTATTAGTCAAGTATCGAATAAGCAGAGGATGTATCATCAGCTTGATTAGTGAGCAAGGACTGTTTAACCTGTAGGAGTGCAACAAGTAAAGGTGCAAGTACTCAGTGCAGCTGCACAAGGAAAGTCCGAGACAAGCCAGTGGATGAGTGGATGATCTCATATCATTTACCCATTTCCCTTTGAACAACTTTTGAAAGACTTTGAACAATAGTATAGTGAATGCAAGGAAACCAAGAGGCCACTGATGAATGTGACCTGCAGTTATCTCAGAAGCAGTGTCATCAAAATTCAAAGAGGAAAATTCTCTAGACTTAGAAATAGTGTCAGCACTTGGAAAAACCAAATATTCTTGAATCAAACTTGGAGAAAAAGCAAACACATGACCACTGACATAAACCCTCTCAAACAAAGGACTTTCAGCATTTTGAATTTCAAACAGATATGCACCATAGTGGAATCAAAAGTACCCACAAATAGTTTCTGCAAAACCTTGTGAAAATTGACAATGAAATACAACCAAATGGTGAAGAAAAACTAGAATAGAAGAACACTAAAAAACCTTTCTTTGACAATTATGAGTATGGTAGATGAACTTTGGGATAAATGCAAGTAATATCAGTGTCGTAACTATAGATTTATTAGAGAAATAAAACTCTTAATGCAGACAGATAGAAGGACCAATTTTGATATAAAATAGAGACTAATAGACATTGAGCATGAATCAAGGTATTTGAACTGCCATGGATATAATACTAACCTAAAGAATTAAAATAGAATATCACCCAAGAAAATTTTAGAGGGAAAAACTATATATATACTTTATTTATTATTAATTTCTTAAAAAAAAATTTTAAAAAAATAAGTAGGACAGTCTCCTTTAAGAATAGAAGTTCAGCTTGATTATCCTGATAAGATCAAATTTCCTACTCATATTAAAGATGTTTTTAACTTAAATTAAGAATATAGAGAGAGAAAATACCTTATCAATGTACCAGAATTTTAGTGAGGGTGTGTGTATATGACGGAAATCAACAAGATCCTTCAATCAGAGATAGTTTTCACACACCCACTAATGTAGCTCCTTTCAAGATTGTTAATGCTTAGTTTATTGCAGACAGAAGTGGTGGTAACACTTTTCTCAGAAAATATGTAATTTAAGCCGAACTAACATTCCCTTGTTCCTCCTTGGCATCTAATCTAAGATATTTTTCACACTTCCACTGAGATAGTGAAGGTAACTCTTTTCTCAAAGAAATAAATGATTCTTTGCCGAAATCATGTGACATTCCCCTTGTTCCTCCTTGGCATTTTCCTTTTTTCTTTTAAAGAAAATTGAAGAAATCAATCATGTCTGTGTAAGCGGAACAAAATTCAAGCTTTATTAAAGATATTTTGACAATCTGCTTATATGCAAAATTTAAGAAAAAATCTTTTATAATGATGAAGAAAAAAAAAATCGAAACACGATAATCCTCTTGAACTATTGTGCTATAAGGCGACTGTCATAGTTGTGCTATTCATACATCAATAAAACAAACTCCTAAAGCTTTCCTTAATGATTCAAATGTTTAGTATCTAAAGTTTTAGTAAAAATGTCAGCCAGTTGCTTTTCCATTGATACATGCTCAATGACGACAGTCTTAGTTTCTACCAATTCTCTAATGAAGTGATGTCTTATGTCAATGTGTTTAGTGAGAGTGTGCTAAATAGGATTCTTAGATATATCAATGGCATTCTTATTGTCACAAAACAGGCGTAATCTTTTAGCATTTGTTGCATCCACAATGGTTGTGTACAACAACTTCCAGCCGCAATGTATCTAGCTTCAGCTATTGATAGTGAGATTGAGTTCTGCTTCCTGCTGTACTAAGAAACCAGATTGTTTCCAAGGTAGAAACATCCTCCAGAAGTGTTCTTACGATCATCCAAGTTTCCTGCCCAGTCTGCATCGCTGAAACTTGCCAAAAACGTTGTAGTGTCAATTGTATACCAAATGCCATAATTTAATGTGGTATTAACATATCGAATGATCCTCTTGACTGTCATCAGCTGTGATTCTTTGGGATTTGCTTGATATCTGGCACAGATGGCAATACTGAGACATAGGTTTGGTCTACATTCTGTAAAATATAACAAGCTCCCAATCATGCTTCGATATAGACTTGAATCCACAGCTATTCCTGCATTTTCTTTAGACAGTTTCAGATTAGTGTTCTAACATTTTTAGCCTTATTGAGACCAAATTTTTTAACCAATGTTCTTACATATTTGCTTGTGAGATGTATATCCCATCTGCAAATTGTTTGACTTTCAACCCCAGAAAATATGTCAATTCACCAACCATACTCATTTCAAATTCTCGTGTCATTTGTTTCACAAATTCATCTGTGTGTTGGATAGAAGTAGAACCAAAAATAATATCATTAACATAAATTTGAGCAATTATAATATCCTTAGAGAACCGTCTTACAAACAAGGTTTCGTTAACTCCCCCTCGTTTGTAACTCTGTTGCAACAGATATTTTGCGAACCTTTCATACCATGTTTAAGGGGCTTGTTTTAAACCATATAATGCCTTTTTTCAATTGAAACAAAAGATCTGGAAATTTTGGATAATAAAGCCCTTAGGTTGTTCAACATAGACCTCTTCACTTAGAATACCATTTAAGAAGGCACTTTTGACATCCATTTGATACAAGTTAAACTGACGAAGGCAAACAACACATAATAGTAGCCTAACGGATTCCATTCTAGCCGCTTGTGCAAATGTTTCATCAAAGTCTATACCTTCTGCTTGTGCATATCCTTGAGCTACTAATCTTTCTTTGTTTCTAACAACATTTCCAAACTCATCTGTTTTATTCTTAAAAATCCATTTTGTACCAATGAGATTCATATTTTCAAGTCTTGGTACTAATGACCAAACATCCAACCTATTGAATTGTTCTAATTCCTCTTTTATAGCATTAATCCAACAGTCATCTTTCAAGGCCTCATTTACATTTTTGGGTTCTATAGTAGATAAATAACTAACAGAGCTAATCATCTCTCTATAGTTAACTTTTGCCTTACCTCTTGTGCTCATTCCTTCCTCCAAATCTTCACAAACCTCTTCCAATGGATGTGCTTTTTGTATTTTGGGGGAGATTTGTCTTTCAATCTTCTTACCTGTTTCTGTTTGTGCTTCTGTTCTTACCTAGATTTTATCATCTATTGAACTTGTTTGATTTCCTGTGGAATGAACTGCCTCAAGCTGGATACTAGACTTCCCTAAGGTATTGGGGGAACCATGTTTTTCATCTGTTGATTTTTTTTTTTGTTGTCCTATCATTTGGGTACAAGATTTCCCTGCTTCTTCATCTTCTAGCTTTGGTAAAGTCCCTGTAAATTCATCAAACATAACATTAGTGGAGTCCATATTTTTCCAATACGTTGATTAAGTACTCTGTAACCCTAACTATTTGTTGCATATCCAAGAAAAATACCAACATCACTCTTTTGATCAAACTTACCAAGCCTGTCTTTATCATTTAAAATAAAACACTTACTTCCAAAAACATGAAAATAACGAACGTTTGGTTTCCTTCCTTTCCATATTTCATAGGAAGTCAGCTTTGTTCCTACTCTGAAATAGACATAATTAATGATATAAAAGGCAGTATTTATAGCTTCAGCCCAAAATTTTGTTGGTATTCCTTCAGCACATAACATTACCCTAGCCATTTCTTGTAAAGTCCTGTTTTTCCTTTCTACAACACCATTCTGTTGTGGTGTTTTTGGTGCAAAGATCTCATGCAAAATGCAATGATCATCACAGAAATTAGTGAAAATGGTAGTTTCAAATTCTTTTCCATGATCACTTCTAGTGCAAACAATTTTTTCATAAACATCAGCTTTTTCAATGATTAATCGCATTGATAATCTTATGAATGATTCAAATGAATTTGATTTTTCCCTAAGAAAGTCTACCCAGGTAAACCTTGAAAAATCATCTACACATACAAACACATACTTATCACCTCCCACACTTTCAACCTGCATATGACCCATGAGATCCATATGTAATAGTTCAAGTGGACGAGAAGTAGTAATAAAATTGACAGCTTTGTATGTTTGATGTTTCTGTTTTCCAAGTTGACAAGCATGACACATTGCACCTTTATTTGCTCCAAAGTCAAGAATTCCTTTGACAGCACCTGTAACAAAGATTTCAGTTAGTTGTTTGAAGTTTATATGTCCCAATCTCTCATGCCACAATTCAATATTATTATGACTTGCACTGTTGCGACGTAACATTGTATCAATGGTATGACAATTGCTTGAAGATCTAGTACCAGACAGTACACAGTTCTTATTTTCATCGTACACATGACATTCATCTTTGGTGAACTTAACAAACAGTTCATCATCACACAACTGACTAATACAAATCAGTTAGCTTGAAGACCATCTACTAAAAACACATTATGGAGATAAGGCATTCCTTTTACCACAAGAGTTCCTTTTCCCAAGATTTGTCCCTGTTCACCATCACCAAAAGTGACTTGGCCAAGTTTACATTCATGATAATCTTTTAAATATTCCTTTCTACCAGTCAGGTGACGAGAACAACCACTATAAAAAAACCATAAATCAGAATCAAATACTTTTAAAGACATAAATCTTGCTAAACAGTGATGCCTATTTTTCTTAACCCAAATTTGTTTAACCTTGTGATTTTGAAACTGTTGATGTCGTGTTGGTGACATGTGCTAAACAGAACTATATAACATCTTAAAATAGTTGGGTCTAATATATCCTCTTTGAAAACAGCAGCGACAAATAGGTACAAATAATACCTTTGTCTTACCTTTAGTGATAAACTTTTGTATATCAATACCTTGTGATTGTGAATTCATCACCTTAGATTTCTCTGTTCTGAGATTTTGTCGTGGAAAATTGTTGTGACTCTCATCATAGCCTAAACCTCGACAATCATGTGACTATCTTTGTTCTGCTATCCTTATAGTTTTCATTGCATTGTCATGTTCCTTTGACAGTTTCTAAAATTTCTGCTCCTTTGCTTCACAATATGCAATCAAAAAGCTAATTTTAGTTTCAAATTGTTCTATCTCCGACATATGTGTTTTTACCTTAAACTCTGGTTCTCTGTTTAGTTTATTAAGCCTCATACATTGTTTGAACAATTCCTCATAGGCTTCAAGCATTTCATCCGAAGTGAGTTCACTATCACTGTCTATGTCAGTTAATTCTACAAAGCATTGTCTTACCTCTGTCTCTTCATCTAGTTCAACATTTGTCATACCTGGATTGTCATCTTTAGATGAATCAACTTTACCACGTAGGGAAATGAAATTATTGGTTTGTTCAGCGCTTTCCTCATCCTTATCAGTTTGTTCACCATCACTAGACGTAGTAATAAAAGACTTCTTATGTTTTTTGAGATAAGTTGCACATTTAGCCTGAATATGACCATAACATTCACATTCCTTGCACTGTATACCTTTGTCAGTATTGATATTAGAATCACTTAAATCGGAGTGAGGCTTACCAAAAGATTTTTTGTTTCCCATAATGTTCCTGATTTGATTGAGGTTTGGTTTGCCTTTGATTCGTCTGTACATTTTGTTGAAATTTCTCGAGATCAGGGACATTGCTTACTGAACATCTTCAGAACAATCAATTTCTGAATCATTGGGATCAGCAACTCGAAAAGTAATGCTTTTGTCCTTCCGATTTGGATTTAATTTCATCTCGAAAGCTTATAATGGGCCGATTAACTTGTCATACCTGATTGTATCAATATCCATTTCTTCTTCAATTGCAGTTACTTCGTGAGCGAACCGTTCTGGAAGAGATCTCAGGGTTTTGTGTACCAATGTTTCTATAGTCATTTGTTTTCCAAGAGTGAATGACTCATTAGCTCGGTCACTTAATTTTGCATGGAAATCAGCAATAGTTTCAATTTCTTCCATCTGTAATTTTTCAAAGTGAGAACTGGTTATTTGCAATTTGAATCGTAGCACAGTTGATGTGCCTTCATGTGCTGTTTGTAAAGTTGTCCAGGCCTCCTTTGCTGAAATACATTGAGCAATCAAATGAAACTAATTAGCATCGACAACATTAAAAATAGCATTAAGAGCTTTAGAATTAAAATTAGCTTCCCTTTCCTTTTCCTCTGTCCAGGTATCTTCACCTTCAAAAGGTCCTTGTCATCTTTTGGAGGAGTCCATCCTTTTTTGACTGATCTCCAAGCCTTTTCATCTAGCCTTTTGATGAACTCTGTCATCCGAGCCTTCCAATATGAATAATTGGATCCGTTGGGTAGAGGTGGTCTACTCCGATCCTCATTCTAGTAGTCCACTCATTACTGCACAAAGAGATTCTAAATCCAAGATCTTCCGCTAGTTCGTTAGTGTATGTCTCTGATACCAATTGAAAGAATCTTTCATTAGCAATTAATCAATTAAGTTGTAATTAATAAGTAGAGTATAGAAATTTACCGAAAATAAATGAACACCAAGATTTAACGAGGTTCACCCCATTGGAATAAATCAAATCTTAGGCCACGTCCTCAAGGCTAAGTCCACCCAAAAAATCCACTAAGATAAAAACATTAAAATAGGTATAGTACAAAATAATAGAATCCCTCTAGTCTATCATTGCCCTATACAAAGTTTTACCTTACAAACTCACAGTAAGAATCTCAATTGCATATATTGCGACATCTACCAGAATCCCTCTTGCATATATCGCAACATCTACTAGAATCCCTTTGAAGATAACAAAGCTTCTCAAGAAGCCGAACTCCCCCTGAGTTTTGGAACTGTTCCACAAAAACTATTGTAGCACTCCCATGACACGCTTGTGACAGTTTGCGATAGTGAGGTAGAGATACTCCTCCCGAGTTCTCAATTACCATAAATATTCTCCCGAATATTTATATGGATTTTCAGCAAGGACTCCTCAGCACGTGAGTCAATCATCATCAATCTTTATCTCTTAAAGATAGCAATATAGAAAGATATATGAAATATAACAATTGCTAAAAGATAATCACAATACATTCCTAGATCTGGGAATAGATAATTATGAAGATATTAATTCAGAATAGGCAACCAAGAAATATTTATCTTCATTAATCTTAATCCAACTTAACCACTGATTTGATCAT
>JAOXNR010054883.1:0-11866 GCA_028571225.1 Parsonsia alboflavescens | reverse complement strand
CTAGAATGCCATAAAATAGATGAATCAACCATATAAACAGAACCAACATTAATTTCATTAATACTGAGTTTAAACATCCCATCAAGGGCATAACCCTTTCCTACAAACACATCATTTTTTATGATTACAAACTTGTTAGATTCTATGACAATCTTAAAGCCTCTTTTGCCTAGTAAACTTGTAGCAGGTAAATTCCTCTTCACATCAGGAGCATGATACACATTGTCAAAAGTAAGTTTCTACCCTGATGTGAATTTTAGAATCACATTGCCTTTTACCATCACTTGGACAGGTGCATGATTTCCCATAAAGATTTCACTTTGTTCTTCAATATAAGTGCTGAACATATCCTTATTGTTGCAAACATGAAGAGTCGCACCAGAATCAAGGAACCAATCGATGGTTCTTACACTTGCTGCACAATTCACTGCCACATAATTATTGTCTTGTTCGCCAACCATATTGGCCTGACTAGTGTTGGCATTAGCCTTTTTTTCTTCAACAATCTTTATTCTACATTCTTTAATGTAGTGTCCTTTATTTCCACAATGAAAGCAGATATTATTTTTCTTGTTGTTTCCTTTGTGACTTTTCTTATTATCTTTAAGTTTGTTCTGATATTTTCCAAACTTGTTTCCAGACTTTCCTATTGCATTAACTTGTAGTTTTACATCGACCTTCTTTTCCTTTTGGAACTTTTATTCCCTTATTCAAGTATCACATTCAATTTGCAGATGTGTCTGGAATTGATCAAATGTAAGACTCTTTGGTTGATGGAGAACCTTCTTTCTACAGTTGTTCCAAGATGGAGGCAATTTGGACAAAACTGTACCAATTTGAAATGTGTCAGGAATGACCACTTCCAAGTCTCGTGATCTGGAAACTAAGATTTGGAGTTTATGGACTTGATCCATGACTGGCTTATCATAGGTCATTCTGAAATCAAAGTAGTTCAAAGCCAAAAATTTATATGTACCCTTTTTTTCACTCCGATATCTGGTTTCCAAAGCAGTCCATATTACTCTTGGTGAGTCTTTAGTGCAGTAAAGATCATACAGCCGATCAGGTAATGAATTCGGGATATGACCACGACACATTAGTTCATCCTCTTTACTATTCTTGCGTTCTGCCTTAACTTCTTTAGAGTCCTCTGGTGTTGATTGAGGAAGAGTAGACAAATTTGGAACTAGAACATAATAAACCTTCAGAGTAGTGAGGAGAACTCTCATCTTGTTCTTCCACTTTGTGAAATTTGTTCCATCAAATTGATTTAACTTAAAAGCATCTTGTTGTGCCAAAATCTTCATTGTACTATCATTGATCAAAGCCATTTCAAAATTTCCAGGAATATTCAACTCAAATTGTTAGGGAAATAATTTTCAGAATGGTTTTGAGGCGTGAAATTACACTTTCTTGAGTGTAATATTGCTTTGCTATCAAAGCAAGTTACCCCAGGATACAACAAAGCTTTTCTAAAAGAGCACTCTGATGGAAGAAGAATAGAACACGTAAGAATTAATTGTGTAGGAAATGGGTAGAGCAGCTTCACTTATATAATGTTTGAAGAGACATATCCATGTCTGAAAAGACATCTTTTGAATGAATAGAAACAACTGTTTCAACAATTATTTCTATTCACTTTGAATTTCCAAAAGGTATTTCTTCCTTAACAAACTATTCAACAAAAATTGCCATTCTCGAGCTTGAGCGGTGTTTGTATCTATTCTCTGCTATCCTTCGAGAAGCAGTTCAATTCTAGGAAGTAATGGCGCCTCCTCCTGGACCTCTAGACTTCAAGTCCTTTCTCATCTCCTTCATTTTGTTTGAGATTTCACTTGTCATTTGCTCCATTCGTTCCATGAAAGTGTTCCAACAAGTATTCATGTCATTCCTTTCAGCTTGTGACAAAAAAGATGCTCCTCTTGTCATGTTGTACCTATAAGAAAGAAAGTACAAAAATAGGGAATTTGTATGTGTCCTCACCAATCACTCGTGTTTGTCGCTCAATTTGGCTTTTTCTCACTCAATTGAACTCACATCTTATCTCCTTTTTCCACTCCAGCTACTCTTTCGAGTTCTTAAACAACTCAAAAGAACAATGCAAATCACTTTGGTAAGAATACCAAATGATCGACACAATCCAATCAATTAATCAATTGATGATCACCAAGCAAGAACTAAGAGAATAAAGTTTCAAAGAAATAAGGTCAATCAATTGAATGCAAATGAACGAACACTTGGAATCCAAAGAAAGCTTCAAAGAGGCATTTTATCAAACACCTTGAGGACAAAGATTGTGATCTCAAATTTGCATATGTAATTCAATAATTCAAAGCCTATGATCTCAAATTGGCATAAACAATAGGCAATTCAATCCCAATTTATCAACAATTCAATATCTACCCAACAATAGTTCAATAGCACAAGAGATTGGAACTTGAATTCAACAAACCCACTTGATTTTTCACTCTTTTTTTGGCACTTTTTGTGCGGGAATTTTTCTAATGCTCTGTTTTTTTTTTTTTTTAAAAAGCTTTTGATCTTCTTCTTCTTTTTTTTTTTGTGAGTTTTTCTTTTGTAAAGATAGAAGATAGAAGTAGAAACACCAACCACATAGAATTCGAACTTCTTTTTGGCCTTAGGCTTAATTCCCACAATCGGATAAAGATCACAAGAGAAGAACTAAGATAAATGTAAAGAACAAAACACAAATCACATAAGATCATAAGATTTCAAAGAAAAAAAAAAGGTGATCTTAACACTTAAAACAAGAAACTAAGTAAGATAGTCAAACCTTTGATGATAAAATAAGCTCTGAAACCAAAATATGATGTGATTCCTTGATTTGGATGAATGTTGTTAGGGTTCATACATACAAGAAACCAATCGATGAAAAAAAGACAGGACTCATCAAAGGTTCAGGGAAGATTAGATTGACCTTTGTAGGAAATCTACAACAACCAACCTCTTGATTTGATAGACACTTCAATACCTCACCCCAAAGTGATTGAATGCCCTAAATGAAGTGGCTAAAGAACCCTAAAAGGAGCTCTCAGGAACACTCATGAAAGATCATGTTTGATCTTTAAAAACAAATCACTCAAAGGTTCACATCTTTGTGGGTTGTTTGTCTTACTAAGATAAGGAACTATATATAGTTACAAAGCCCTAAAATAACCTAATAATTCTTGGGTAGGGTAATTAGAAATGATTACAATTAAAACATATAAAAAATAACAGGAAAAAAGAATTAAAAGTCAAAGAAGAAGCAAGGATGGAATTATAGTGCACCGGATGGCCATTGGAACGACCCCCAAATTGTGCAGCAGCTGATCCGGAGCCGAAAGGACTTGGTCAAGCCCCTAATGCCCTATAGTTCCATCCTTGCTTTTTCTTCTGTCGCCCTTTGTTCCATGCTTTGTCTTGCCTTTAATTTTCACTCTTTGTAGATTAGAACTAGGGTCTTCTAGGCACATTTCCAAGCATTCAAACTCTTCAAATGAGTCCTCCACTTTGATTATAATCCAAGGCTCTTTAAATTTTTCTTCATCAACAAGTTGAACTAATGCAGGCTGGCCCGAGCTCGGAATGTTCTTTTTATGGTTTTCGGGCTTTTTATTTCCAATTAGGTTTAGGGTAGATTTTAGGTTATAAATATCTCATTTTGTCTTAGTTACAAAAGGCTTTGAAAATGTGATAATTTTTAACTTTTGTCGTTGAATTGAAAACTAAATAGTTTTCACAAATTTCCTGTTTTTCTTCTGTTTGGTCTTTTATTCGTTCCTGTTTATTGCGTCAGTTGGTATCAGAGCACAGGTTGCTTGGAATCAATGGTTGAACAGATTCGTGCTGGTGGTCATGGATGACATCGTGTTGGAAGGGAATGTGGAGTCGTTCCTGAGGAAGATGAACAGCCTCGTCATCGAGACCTTCATGAAATCTAAAATGAAAAAGCAGAACAAAGAAGGCCTATCCAGGACTTGGAGAGGCAGCTGGCGGAGGCACGGTTGGATGTTCAGTCCGAGGCAGGGGCAAAATCAAAGATTGAGTCTAATGATGATGAGGAAGATGTCAACCCATTTGCAGCATTGAATCGGGGGCAGCGTGACCGATCGGAATGACTTGGCCAGCAACCATCTTTTTTCCAGAATTTCGGCATGAAAATCGAGATTCCAGATTTTGCAGTTAGGGCGCATCCTGACAAATTTATAGATTGGTTACGTACTGTTGAGCTGATTTCTGATCTTCAAGATTTGACGGAAGAACAGAAGGTTAAGATCATGGAGATTAAATTGAGAAAGCATGCTTCGATTTGGTGGGAGCATGTTAAGAAGCAACGCACAATAGAAGGGAAGTTGAAAATTTCAACTTGGGACAAGATGAAGAAACTGTTGCGAAAAAAGTTCCTGCCAACTCACTATCGGCAAGAGGCATTTATTGAATACCATTCCATGAGGTAGCGAGAGTTGTCGGTGGAGTAGTACATTGCGGAATTTGATTGGTTGCGCATGAGGTGTGATATCGCTGAAGAAGATGAGAAGAAGGTGGCACGATTTTTAGCAAGTTTGAAGTTCGAGATTGCTGATGTGGTTCAACTGTAGCAATATTGGACTTATGAAGATGTTTGCAAACTGGCCATGAAGGTTGAGGGGCAGTTTAGACGGAGGGGCAGCAGTTTGGGATCTAGGGTTCCGAGCAGATTTCCAAACAAACCTAGCTGACAATCATCTTCAGTGGCAACGACAGTGACTGTGAATTAGGGTGAAAGGGGTAAGGCAGTGGCCAAGAAAGGTCAACTTGGCAGAAGCAGCAACGAGGCAACAACAGCGGCAATGACCAACTAGTGTTTTAAGTGTAAGGGTATTGGGCACTTTGTCGTCAACAGCCCAAACAAACAGTTCGTGACACTCAGCGAGAAGGTCCTTGAGTCGATTCTTGATGACGAAGAAAATGAAGCTGAAACAATAATTTGGGTTTTGGTTATTTGCAAGAAGCCCCATTTTTTTTTTAAATTATTCAAGTTTTGGTCCTTAGTTTTTTTTTTTATATTAGCCTAATTAGGAGTTTTTGTTATTGTTATTCTACTTATTTTTAATTAGAGTTCTTTTGGGCCTATAGAACTCGTAGAAACGCAGCTGGCGAGGTTGAGTCAGATTCGAGGGCGAATCTTTTCCAAGCCGGGGAGAATGATGCAGGTTGGCTCGAGCTCGGAATGGGCTTTTGACGTAGTCAGAAACATAAATCTGAAGATTTCGTTCTTGTCAGAAACTTGCAAACAAGAAACGAAAAGAAAGAACAGAATCTGATTCAAAATTCCCCTCTAATCGAACTTCACGCAAGTAGTTAGAAGACGAAAATTGAATCAAATTGTGAAACAGATTCGAAAATTGTGTAATCCGAAGAAAACGAAAACTTCAATTCATCAAAAACTGAACAAATCGGCCAACAAAGCTATTCTTAAAGCCGAAAACAAAAACCTAACACTAATCGGAAAAGAATAATAAAGAAATTGCAAAAATACCCCTAAAAGCTGTAAAATTACGAAACTGCCACTAAAACAGTAAATTGCCCACAACATCATCAAAACGATTCCGAATGGCCGAAAAACACCTTACATCACAACATAGCAGTGACTTTGGTTTGTTGGGCCGTTCCAGGTCACCCAGTCAATTTTCAGCCCGATCCGAGCTCGTTTTAGTCCCCTCGGGAAACGTGTCGGTCACCAATTTGGCATTGTAACAGCTCACGTCTTCTTCTTCAATCGTTTTGAACTTCATGGAGCTGAAACTTGTTGAACCGTCACCTGCCCTGCATCCGAATCACCTAGATCCACAACCAGCTCTGCGTCAGGCTCTCCTTCTTGAGTGGAGCTTGTCCTCAAGCTCGGATTATCACCATGGAAAGCCGTGAGATGCTGCACATTAAACACATTGGAGACATTGAACTCGTCTGGTGACTCGACGCGGTAAGCATTAATGCCAAGCTTCTCCAAGATTTGGCATGGTCCAACCTTCCGGTCCTTAAACTTGTGATATTCACCAACAGGATATCGTTCTCTGGACAGATTGACCCAAACCAGATCACCTACCTCAAATTGGAAATCTTGCCTAGTCTGATCCGCATGCAACTTGTATTGAGCATAAGCTTCCTCCAAGTTTGCCTTGATAGTTGCATGAATGGACTGTAGATCAACCAGACGATCCTCCACCTTCCTTGGAGCCGAACCATGATCAAGAATAGTAAGCTCGAGCGGACTCCTCGGATTTTGCCCCAAAACAACCTGAAAAGGGAAAAACTTGGTGGACCTGTTCACGGAGCAATTCAATTCAAACTCAAGAGTGTATTCTTCAATGCTCCGAGCACCTTGCGTCAAGCTCTGAAGATTCTGGAGCATAGTCTGCCGGTAATTGAAGGGCAAAAACTCCTTGCGCATCTCTCTCTTGAATTCCCCCCAATCGTTGAAGACTGGCAGCCCATCTAGGTATCCCTGATATCGGAAAGATTACCACCAGGCGGCAGCAATCTCTTTGAACCTCATCGCCACCAAAGGTACCTTCTTTTCCTTCGGAACCTCCTTCAACAAAAAGAGTTCATCTACGGAGCTCATCCAATTTAAGAATTCTTCAGGCGACAACCCCCCTGAAAATTCTGAAACCTCCATCTTAAACCCTAGATCCCAAAGCGGAACGAATGGATCTCGTTCGTTGTTTCTTGGCGGTTGGTAGCCGACCCTCATTCCCCTCGGCCGAACCCTAGGCTGTTCATGCGGCGGCCGCTCGAGTTAGTCTTCATCAACCCCTGGAAGCAATCCGTCAATTTCAGCCTATTCTGGTTGTCGACCTGGAGCCATTCGCAGCACCATCTGTGTCAATTCCTGTATCTGGAGATCACGGCTCTCCCTCTCTAGCTGCATCTCCCTTCGCAACTCTTCCCTGTCGCGCCTAGACTCTTCCCGATCCTGTTGCATTGCTTTGATCAATGCAGCAATGTTCTGTTCAAGATTTCCTCCTGCCATGGCTTGCGGAACTGATCTGGACAGACTGATCTAGATGGATTTGGGCTCTGCTACCAACTGACGCAGTCAGATACATAAATCTGAAGATTTCGTTCTTGTTAGAAACTTGCAAACAAGAAACGAAAAGAAAGAAAAGAATCTGATTCAAAATTCCAATCTAATCGAACTTCACGCAAGTAGTTAGAAGACGAAAATTGAATCAAATTGTGAAACAGATTCGGAAATTGTGTAATCCGAAAAAAAACGAAAACTTCAATTCATCAAAAACTGAACAAATTGGCCAACAAAAGCTATTTTTAAAGCCGAAAACAAAAACCTAACCCTAATCGGAAAAGAATAATAAAGAAATTGCAAAAATACCCCTAGAAAACAGTAAATTACAAAACTGCCACTAAAAGTTGTAAAATTACAAAATTGCCACTAAAACAGTAAATTGCCCACAACATCGTCAAAACGATTCCATCATAGCATAGCGGTGACTTTGGTTCGTTGGGCCGTTCCGGGTCACCCAGTCAGTTTTCAGCCTGATCCGAGCTCGTTTCAGTCCCCTCGGGAAACGTGCCCATCACCAATTTGGCATTTTAACAGCTCATGTGTTCTTCTTCAATAGTTCTGAATGTCGTGGAGCTGATGGTGGAGCCGAAACTTGATGAACCATCACCTGCCTTGCATCCGAATCACCTTGATCCGCAACGAGCTCTACGTCAGCTTTTCATGGTTTTAGGGCTTTTTTATTTCCAATTAGGTTTAGGGTATATTTTAGGTTATAAATATCTTGTTTTGTCTTAGTTACAAAAGGCTTTGAAAATGTGATAATTTCTAACTTTTGTCGTTGAACTGAAAACAAGATAGTTTTCACAAATTTCCTGTTTTTCTTCTGTTTGGCCATTTATTCATTCTTGTTTATTGCATCATTAACTTCAAGAAACATGATATCATCTTCAAGTTGATCTTCCTTGATTTGCATCAATGTCATCTTTGTCTTCTTAATCTTCAAAGTATCATTCTTATACTTGAATTCTAAGTCTTTATATGCTTGAATCAACTTCTTCATTTCGTAAATCTTCAATCCATTCATCATATCTCCATATTCTTTAGAATTATATTTGAATCTTCTCATCTCCTTATTTGGTAGGTTCCATAAATTCTCCTATGTCTTGACAGCTCCTTGATATCCATAAAAAATATTCCTGCGCATTCAAGAAAAGAAAGACTTTCATCTATGTTTTGAATCGCAAAAGTTTTTTATCCTTTCTTTTTGGATACTGTAAAATATTCTAATATTCCACTGCTGTTTGAGAAAATTGGCGAGTCTGAATGAGCAATTTTATAATTTTCATAAAACATTACTGTTGTTTAAATATTAAAAGTTTTAATCTCTTGTTTTCCACCCAAAAATGTAATTTTCTTGAAGAAGCTAGGATGTGGTATTCTTGAATTTAGTGAAAAACACAGAAGAAAATTCAACTTTGGTGGACTTCGAGAGTATTTAAAGTTGTATATATACAAAACTGTTAAGGTGGAGCACCAAAGGAGCTTGATCAATGTCTTGACCATGTGAACAATGTCCACATTCCTCTGTCTGTCTCTCTCTCTCTACATATATATACATGTTACAGAAATATATATTGAGAAATGCGATAGAGAGAACAAATCTCGCATGGAGAATTTCTGGGGAAAAAATGCTAAATATTTATTTTCTCACTTGTTTATTATTTTTTTCATTGGACAACACAATTATGAGAAAATTTCATGGAATTACAATTCAAGGAAATAAATTAATGGCATTTGGCCTATGAAATTGTTGGCTTCTCCAAAAGAAGAGAATGATACCATTCGTTTTTATCATTTGTATTCTTTGCCAACATATTCCAACATAGGGATATATTTCGTTTTTCCCTTTTTTTTTTTTTTTTAAATTGTGATCCAAGAGAAATGAATGGTCATGATTTGTACTCCTATTTAATTTGGACTTAGGTCCATCAGATTAATTATTGTTGGGATAGGATTAAAAATAAATAAGGGTAAAGATAATTATTTTTTGTCCATGACCCAATGTATAATTATTGAACCTCTAATAAAATTAAGAATGATTTATTGGGTTTTGGCCCATAGAAGTCCAGATTATAATTAGGTTATTTAAGTATTATTTTTATTCTATTATTATGAGCAATTAGAATTAATGATTTTGAATCGTACTCGCTACAGACATGATTTTCGAAAAATATCCCCTGCCGCCACACAAAACTTCTCTTCTCTACTGCGTATCTATTGACCCTGACTTTTCGTAATTAATAGATTTGAAGCTCTTAACCCTCGTGGATCTTGATCTGGAGAGAAGCAATCAAGAGAGATCTGCAAGCTTTAGACAGAAAGGTAAGGTATCAGTATTCATTTGTGTGAAAGAAATGATTTTTTTTTTACAGGTAATGGAACTTATTTCCTTGTGGATTCGATATTTATTTCCCTACACTATAAACATTTTCTTTACCATAAATAGGCCAAATGTTTATCTGCAGTTAGTCTCACTATAAACACTTAATTTACCATAATTATTTCAGTGATAAATAACTTACCCTTTGAATATGATAATGAAGAGGATGTCAAGAAATTTGATGCAGAATTCATCAATAGTGAGCAAGACATGGTCTTTGACCATCTCTTGGCAGCATATTACTTGGACATAAAGAGTCATTTGGACGTTAAGTGTCAAACAGTGGCTAACACGATGGAGGGAAAAAGACCCCGACAAGATTTGGAAGTCATTAAACATCAGGAACGATTATACTCCTGAAGAAGAAGTAGTGGTCCATAGGAAAAATTCCTGGGCTTTCGAGTGTAGAAAGACATTTGTCAATTTTTAGAATCATAAATATTTTTTTATCATTTCTTTATAGTCACTGCAAAAATATTCAGATAGGCGACTATTCTTTAAGAAAATTGCTGATTCTGAATGAACAATTTTAATATTTTCCTAAAAAAATACTGTTGTTTAAGTAATAAAAGTTTTAATCCCTTGTTTTCACCTCTCAAATGTCATTTTCTTGAAGGAGTTAGGATGTCGTATTCACAAATTTAGTGAAAAATGCAGAAGAAAATTTTAGTCTAGTGGAGTTTAGCATTATTTAAAGTTGTATACATACTAGAAATGTTACGGTGACCATGTGAATAATGTGCATCGCAACATTCCACTCTCCCCCCCCCCCCCCCCCCCCCTCTCTCTCTCTATATATATTTATAGATTGAGAAATGATGTGCAAAGAACAACTCTAGTGCAGAGAATTTCTGGGGAAAAATAAAGCTCATAATTGTCATCAAAATTATAAGAAAATATCCTAGAATTAAAATTCAAGAAAATAAATTAATGACATTTATGGACTATGAAACATTTTGGCTTCCTCCAAAGAAGAGAATGATATCACTGATTATTATTAATTTCATCGTAAAACTTGATATTGTTATTGCATTTCTTTGCCAACATATTCCAACGTACGGATATATTTTTCATTGAACTGTAATGCAAGGGAAATTAAATGGTCAAAATTTGTAGGTACAATTAATTTGGACTTAGCTCCATAAGATTATTTGTTTTTGGGGTTGAATTAAAAATAAATAAAGGGTAAAGATAATTATTTTGGTTCCATGACCCAATGAATAATTATTGAACCTCTAATTATATTAAGAATGACTTATTGGGTATTGGTCCATAGAAGTCCATATTCTAATTAAGTTATTTTATTATTATTTTTATTCTATTTTTTAAGAGTAATTATAATTAATGATTTTTAACCCAACTCACTGCAGCATGATTTTTTAAAAATAAAATTCAAGAATTTCTATTAAAAAACATATTCCCAACCACCACGCAAAAGTTCTCTTCTCTATTGCTTGTCTATTCACCCTAACTTTTCTTAGGGAATAGATTGGAAGCTCTTAAGCCTCGTAGATCTTGATCTAGAGAGAAGCAATCAAGATAGAACTGCAAGCTCTAGACAAAAAGGTAAGTTATCAGTATTCATTTGTGTGAAAGAAATGATTTTTTTTAACGGGTAATGGATCTCATTTCCTTATGGATTCAGTATATATTTCTCAACACTATAAACACTTCCTTGAATAAAAATTCAGCCAAATGTTTATCTACAGTCATATCTTCTCCAGGATCATCATCATCAATAAAGATGATCATCTTGAAGTGTTCTGATGGCAAGAATTTTGTGATGGGGAGTTGATGGGCCAAGAATTGCAAACGATCAAGTGCATGACGAAGGATAATTGTGTTGATTAACCTATCCACCTGTCGAATGTCACTCCCAAGATCTCGGGCAAGGTCAACGAGTTCTACAAGTGACACATCTTGAAGCCCTTTGAGTATGATAAAGAAATGGATCTCAAGAAATTTGAAGCAAAATTCATCAATAACAACAAACACATGCTCTTTGACCTTCTCTTGGTAGCATATTACTTTTACATACAGAGTCTTCTAGACGTTACATGTCAAATGGTGGCATGATGAAGGGAAGGAGACCCGAAGAGATTTGGAGGAGATTCAACAGCTGGAAGGATTACACCCCTAAAGAAGAAGAAAAGGTCCATAGGAAATGGTCCTGGACTTTCATGTGAAGAAAGACTTTTCTCAATGTTCTGAATCGAAAATGTTTTTTATCCTTTCTTTTTTGTTACTGTAAAAGATTTTGATAGGAAACTATTGTTTAAGAAAATTGTTGATTCTGAATGATCAATTTTATTATTTTTATATATGTTGTTTAAGTAATAAAAGTTTTAATCCCTTGTTTCCCCCCACAAATGTCATTTTCTTGAAGGAGGTAGGATGTGGTATATATACTAAATTGT